>LNAC01000193.1:3250562-3467847 GCA_002007465.1 Ailurus styani | reverse complement strand
AAGCCCACCCCCCTGACCCTCCTCTACCTATGCCCGCCCTCCCGACCCTCCCCTGCAGATGCCCCTTGGCAAGTCCCCCGCTCCCATCTCCCCCCGGAGCCGTCTGAGCTTCCCGGGCTCCCCGTCTCCTGCCCGCAGACTGACGGGCCTCCCTTCCTCGCGTTTGCTCCCGCCGGTTCCTGCGCACACGTGGCCCTTCTCTGACGTGTAAGCTGCTTTCCGGTCAATATTATAAATGTTAACCTCCTCCCCAGAGCTTTCTGGGACTGGAAGCATCACGAGCTTAGTTGGCCAGGAGAAATCTGCCTTCGGTGGGGTTGGCAACATCCCGGGTAGGAGATGGAGTGGGGGCCCCCGCGGGTGCGGCAGGGGGTGCAGGCCGAGCAGCTGGTCCAGGGGGCCCGCGCCCAGCAACCCCCGACGCGGGGCTTTGGAGGAATAAAACTGAGGACAGGTTGGTTTTGAAAAGGTGGGAAGAGGGGAGATTAAGGGTGCCGGAGAGCTGCTGGGGAGGGCGGCCACCGTAGGGTGTCGCAGAGGGCAGGCAGCCTGGGTCGTGTGGGAATGGTATGGACTGAATGTGTCCCCAGATCATATGTTGGAACCCTAACCCTCCATGTGATGGGATTGGAGCTGGGGCCTTTGTGAGGTAATTAGGTCAATTTTTTTTTAATTTTTAATTTAAAAAATTTTTTAAATTTTAAAATTTTTATTTATTTTTTAGGTAATTAGGTTTAGATGAGGTCGTGAGGGTGGGGCCCCCAGGATGGGATTAGTGGCCTTATAAGAAGAGGAAGCAATCAGAGTCCTCTCCACCATGTGAGGACACAGGGAGAGGTGGCTGTCTGCCAACCAGCAAGATGGCCTCCCCAGAAACACAATGGGCGGGCACCTTGATCTTGGACTCCCAGCCTCCAGACTGTGAGGAAGAAACATCTGCAGTGTAAGCCCCCAGCCCGTGATGGTTTGTGGTAGCAGCCCACGCGGACTAAGGCAGGGAGATATTTCCAAAGTGAACAACTGTGTGCAAAGGAGGATGGAAGGGGAAGGGCCCCAGGCTCTAGTCAGACCTCTTGGTTTTGTATTATCACCTCAGCCTCCTACTGGCTCTCTAACTTTGGACAAATTCTTAAACCTTGATTTTTTTTTCCCCCAAATCTCTGAGATGAAGATACTAGGATCTTTCTCGTAGGTGGTTGTGAGTGTCCTGCGTGTAAAATGCTTATGACGGTGTCTTCTCATGTAGGCCGTGCTCACTGGGTCACTATGATCATCCTTACCGCTCTTTGTTGAGATTCTTTCCTGTTTCCAGCCGTGAATGTGTGGGAGCTTGGGAGCCTTGCCCGGGAAGTTGGTCTTACCTCCCCCGCTTTACAGAGGAGGAAAGAGTTTACCTTCGCCTGAGGCCCCACAGGAGGTCTTCCCGCTGGGCTTACCGCCGGCCTTCCTCCCTGTCTGTTTCCAAGCGTCCTCAGGGCACTGTCTGCTGGTTAGTCTTGGGAGCCAACGTGGCCGGGCCCTGGCCCCTCACTGATGGGCAGCGATGTAATCAAACGCTGAGCCATTGCTGTGGGGGTATTTTGGATGCGGTTCCCTCCTGCAATCAGTTGACTTTCAGTAAAGGAGAGTTTCCTTCATGTTATGAGGCCTTTAATGTGGGTGGACCTCATCCCTGTAAATACAGTGTGGAAGATGAACTCCGATTTTGAGTCAATAATTTTCCTCCCTTCACATCCAGGCCAGGGATGACGGGAATCAGCCCGGACCAAGAAATTTAAAATAGGACTTATCTGTGGGAATAGAGTGACTGTAGTTGCCAAAGCTCATTTTCCTACTTTGGGATCCAACTCCAGATTCCCTGCCAACCACTCCTCCGTTGCCCTGTGGGAGCCTCATTCATTGAGTGTTTGTTGGCAAGATCCATTGAGAACTGCTGTTGTCAACAGGGGCCACTTGATAGTCTAAGGAACAATTTAATAGCTCATAGTCCTCTCTTTACTCAGCCTGGTTCTTTATTCTTAATCCTTGCATTATTTTAAAAATGTAGAAAAAATGAGGTAGAAAAAAGGGAAAGGAGATAAAAGGTAACCTCTGGTACCTTTCCCAGGGACTCATTCTTCTTCCATTTTCCCCTATTTTACCAGTTCCTTTAAACATTAATTCTTGATCAGGCTTCTTGATGTTAAGGTGGATTCTTTTATTGAAGTTGATCTTCCAAAATGTATTTAGATGCCATTTGTGAAGAGATGAAGGGCAAATAATTCCTGACAGTATTAGAAATGGTGCCTTACAACCGTACAGCTTTGTACCTCAGAAAGCAAATTTGTCGAACTTCTTTCAGTTCATGCTTTAGACCTTCTGGTACCTCATGGAAGGATTTCTGTGATCAACCCTTAACATTTAGGAGCGATTTTCCCCCCAGAAGCCTTCTCTTTAGAACCAATGTGTGCTGTTTTCCTCCTAAGATGGAGAACAGTGGATTTTGAAATGTTTGAGGAATAACTTAAGACACGGCAGGCAGAGAATGACAGAGCTCTGTGGGGAGGAAGAAGCTAGATCCCAAGGCCTGAGCGTTCTTCTGCCTGTGACCACTCAGCAGCTCAACCTGTCCCAGCCACTGTCTGTTCTTCGGCGCGTCCTGGGTCGCCAGTCACCTGTGATTGTGGACACGGAAAGAGTTGAGTTTTCAAGGGTCTGTTGCAGGGATAGCAAATAGAGAGCTTCTCGTTGGCATTTCCCCACTCCAGACCCACTGGCAGATATCCCTGATGGTCTGTGGACATCCCTCCCTTTCCTCTCTGGACTTGGCCTTGGAACCCTTCCTCAGCCTGGCGCTCCAGGCAGCCCCCAATCACTCAGAATCCCTGTAAGACATGATCCATCTTTGCCACTAAGGTCTTCTACTATTATCATCCCGCCACTCTGAAGTGTTCGGAAGGATTCTGTATGATTTACTCAGTCTCAGAGAACTGCAGAATATCAGAATGGGAAGGGGACTTAGAGATTGAGGGAGACCTTTTTACTGAATAGCTAAGAAACCCTAGAGCAGTAGTGTGTGTCGCTGGAGGAGACTTGTGGAGTCGAGACCGGAACCCAGGTTCCCCGCCCAGTGATGCACTAATGTTGTTAATAAGCTTCCCAAAGAAGAGGGGAGAATCCCTTTGTTCTTCCAATTCTGAGTTAATGGTAAAATTACAAGATACCTGAGTCAGTAGGAACAGAATGCCCACCTTGTGCAGGTTCCCATCCATTGTAGGAGGAAGACCATCTAGATACTTAGCATCTGAATTCTTCCAGTGACAGAGCTCTTGGCCAAGAACACTTTCCATTTGGGTTCGAGTTGAATTAAAATCTTTTACCCTAGAGCTCTCAGCCATTGGCCCTAGTCTTTCCCTCTAAATAAGCCCTACAAAGTAGTGAGTGTATTATCTTTCGTGAAGAAGGGATAGAGATTTAGCTTAGTAAAGTGTGTCTATCTCCAGTTTGCTCTTAAAAAGTCAGTCTAATGGCCATGACGTTGACTACAATCTTGGGTGAAGGGGAGACACTTTCGGGCAGGTGGACATTCCCTGGGGAGCCTTCAGATAGCTCCATGTAGACACCCGCTTTCTCCTTCACACACGAGGTCAGACCTGACGCTTGCAGAGAGCAGGACAGAGTCGCATATCTGCAGGCAGGAGAGCCCCAGACCAGGTTCTGGGAGGTCATTTGGCCCTTGTCCAGATAGGTCACCTTACGAGTATCTTCTGAGGGTTAAAATGGCCTCCTCTGGGTACGTGAGCGTCTCCCTGTGTGCCATCGTGATGGATAGTAAATTTTTCCACAGTGTAAGCCATTTTGACAAGAAGTGTGTGCTTTTCCAAGGCACTTTTGTACTGATCGTTTGCCATCAGACTTTGACAAAGCTACATATTATCGGAAATACCAAAGGAGCAGCTCTACTCTCCGCTATAACTCAGGAAGCATATTAGGCCCTGAAATTCTAATACCTCATTTTCATGACAAACGATGCAACAAGAGCCCGAAATGGTCGCCATGAATCTCCGTTCCTGACTGCAGTCGCCCTGGGAGAAGGAAGGTGCCAAGCACTTAACCTCTCTGTTCGGGCTCCAGGCTACACGAGGCGCCTGGGGAACGCTGACCACCAGTTAGGGCTGCCATTCCTGGGGCTCTGGGCCCCGAATAACTTTGAGTAGACACGATTCTAAAGCATGAGGACATAGCAGGAAGCTGGGTTTGTAATCATTACACTTGACATTGCCTTGACCCCCAAGGCCTTGGCCAAGGCGCGACTGTCAGTCAGTCATGGCAGTGAAAACATGCACTGACGGGGGCACCTTAATCACAGGCGAGTTAGCTCTCCAGGGGCTCTGCCAGAGTATCTGAAGGTTGCCCAACACTGTGCAAGCCTTCATTCCACTCATCGCTATGCCGCTGGGGCCAAGACTCAATGTTTGTATCAACTCGGGAGTCCCCCCTGCCCTCGGCCTGAGTTACAGCAGTTTTCACGATGGAACAGAATCAGAAAGAGGAAACAGACTCACTTGACCTCATATAGGGGGCTCTAGCGATGAACATGCAAGGAGCTTATGTTAGGGTTCTCCGGAGAACCGGAGCCAGTAGGATGTATGTGTGTGTGTCTGCGCGTGTGTGTCTATGAGTAAAAGAAGGAATTGGCTTGTGTGACTGCGGAGGCTGACAAGTCTCATGGTCTGTGGCCAGCAAGCTGGGGACACAGGGGGAGCTCACGTTTCAGCTCTGGTCTGAAGGAAGGAGAGACACTGATGTTCTTGCTCGCAGGCTGTCAGACAGAAGGAACGATCTGTACTCCCCCTTCTGTTACATTCGGGCTTTCCCTTGACTGCATAAGGTCCATGCACGTTAGGAAGAGCAATCTGCTTTACTTATTTGATTCAGATGTCAGTCCGATCCCAGAGACACCCCAAATAAGGTCTGGCCCATTGTCTGGGTACCCTGTGGCTCAGTCAAGTCGACACATAAAATGAACCATCACAAGTCTACCCATTGTCACTTGGCACCAAACACCTCTCCTAAAGCTGTACTTAATGTCTACGTGAAGACAATAGAGAGGTCGGAACTCTGCCTGACATGATCCTTGTCCTGATGTACATGACAGCATACTGACCAACCCCGGAAGAGGGGGTGAAGCCCCCTAGTGATGCTCACTCTTCGTGATTTCCCCTAACAAATACAGGATGTGACACTAACAATACTTAAGTACTATGAAGTAACATGTTACATGACAAGGGGATAACAGAGGGAGAGACAAGGATATTCGTGTAATATACATGTATACACACGTGCACACACGCGTAGACACACTCCTGACAAACTGGGGCAGAAATGCTCATGGTGATTACAGTCCGCGTTTCTGGAACTGGTCACCTGGCCATAGCTGGTGTTTTTAACTCCCTTCTCCCACCACCTTCTCTGGAACCCCTTTGCCCTTAGCAAGCAGCTGAGCTGCTTGTGATTCTCTGCCTGTGGGGTGATTCAGACCTCCATTCCCGAAGAGTCTGGGCAATTGGTCGTCCGGCCGGGGTTGGGCGTTGTAGTTTTCCATTGGCTTTCATCACAGGGCGTGGTAATCCTGAGACGCCCGGAGGGTTCCCCTGTATTCTAGACACACTCTTCCTCCCCTCCAGTCTGGGGGAACAGTCCAGTCTCCCTTGGTGGCGGGATCAGTCACCCCAGACAGCGCAGGGACTCCCTTCCTTGGCAGTTGGTTCAGAGACATGAGGACCCCACAGAGGCTGGCTGGCAGCCTGAATTTCTAGTTCTTTGGAGTCACTGTTGTTCCTCCCGGTGGAAGCACTCTTCTCTCTGGAGCTAGAACCTCTAGGCCAGGGTAGCATAAGGTCACGGGAACAGGAAGCAAACATTTTGCCTAGTGGTCACGGTGTAATAGTGAGTGGGACCGCTCCCCTTTCTACCCCTGATTATTGGGTCTGCGAATCCTGGCCTTGGAGAACCAGGACCATGTAGCAGTGACTGAGGGTCTGTGCAGCCCTCTGGAGCACCTCTCCCCAGCCCTCCGAGAACTGAGTCTTCAGAAGGACAGTTCCGCCCTTCGATCAAGCCGGCTGCTTCAGGAGGGTGGGGAACATGTATGACCCGTGACTTCCGGGAGCCTGGCCCCATGATAGCTCTTCTTGTGCTGAGCAATGGATTTCTTGATTGGGAGCAACGCCGTGCAGAATGCCATCTTGGTAGGTAAGGCGTTCTGGAAGTCCGCAGGTGGTAGTTTTGGCAGACGCACTGCATGCAGGGAAGGAGGATATGTACCTGTAGTAAGTGTCTGCTGCAGTAAGGACAAAATGCTGCCTCTTCCATGATAGAAGCCGGCCAGTGTGATCCACCTGCTGTCAGACAGCTGATGGTCACGCTGGTCGCCAAATGTTGGGCACTCGGTGGTGGCCATAGGCCGGTCAGCCTTGGTGAGTGGAGGCCCATGTTGCTGAGCCCGTGTATAACCTTGGTCCCTGCCAATGTGGCCACTTTGTTCATGAGCCCGTTGGGTAGAGACGGGGGAGCTGGGGAAGAGGCTGAGTGGGTGTCCACGGAACAGATCGTCTAACTCTTGGTCATTAAAATCCTTCTGTGCTCCCTCACCCACATTCCTGCCTCAGCCCCGATTTCCCTCTCCTGAGCCCTGGTAGCCAGCTCTGATGTCCGCCCTGCTCTGGGCGCGGGCCTCCTCCACACCCCACCCCCTCCCTCCACCTCCATCCCGCGGTGCGGTCAGCCCTCGTCCCAGGACAGGTGGGGTCAGCCTCGTCTGCCAACGTGTTCTAGTGGCTCCCGCTCCCTCAGCCCACCTCGTGGCATGTATTTGCTTTTCTCCTGGCATCGCAGGAGCACGTTCAGAGAGGAGGCCATGTGAATCAATTGGGGTGGACAGAAAACACATCCCTTATTTCCTAGCCCCATTCTGCAGCTTAGCTGAACTTATTTGATTTGATTAAAGGATTTTATGTCTGGCTTGTTGGAGAGATAGAGATTAAGCATTAAGGAGCTTTTCCCCTTCCTGGGTTCTCTGAAGTTATCACCAGAGTATAGCCATGTTCTGGCTTCTTGGCTGCTTTTCTTAAAATGCCAGAGACTTTTCCTTCATTTGTATTAATGAGATCAGTCAAAAATGATCAAGCCTCATGCAGTTTTGCTACCTGCAAAGTTTTCAAATATAAAAGCTGGGAGTTCAGAAAGAATCCCAGTCCTAAACATCAGTTTACAGATATGAGAACCAGAGAGGTTAACTGACTTGCTTGAGGTCACACAGCAAGTTCCAGGCAGAGCAATGAATAGAACCCAGGTCTCTTGCCTCCCAAATTAGCACTGTTTTGCATCCCCTCTTGGCCTTGGAAATGGAGACTGAACCTCACGGGGAAGAGATGGAAGTAACAAATGGGGAGCTCTTTCCCTGCTTCTGTGCCTACTCAGGCTCTCCGCTTCTCTGAACGACAAGAGCTGTAAGCAGCCCTGACATTTTACTAGAGGATACCCAGGGAGTAGTGTGCCAAGGAAAGTTACTGGATCACGGAACCGGAGAGAAGGGAAAAGGGCAACATGAAAATGTGACAGACAAAGTGGTCCTGGGCGATCAGCCATCCACGCAATGCCAGCTCCGTGTTCTGTATTTATGGTCACTGTAAACCCAGGCCGGGACGGCGAGACCGCCTGCATGGGGAGTGGCCCCTGCTGGGCTCGCCGAGGAGAAGAGACGGAGGACTCCCAGACCCTCAGAGCGAAAGGGTAGAAAGGTCTACCTGGCAAAGCTCACGGCAGGTGCGCATCAAAGCCAGGCCTGGAAGGGGGTCCTGACTCCTCTGCACCCTTTCTCCAGGGCTTGGCTCCGTCACAAGGAAAGTCCATCTACCCCGAGGCAGGTGTCAGTGGCCTGGGGTACTTAGGACTTTAGGAGAGGACATATGTGTTGGGGTTATCTCTCAGGCAGGGGCTGATTTTCCTGCATTTATATTTGTTTGTAGATCTTGGCCACAGGGACCTTGACATTAGTAGACACTGTTTAACGGGAAGTGGGGTTGACTCTTCACTGTCGGAGGTGAGCCTGGGCCGCACACCTGTGGACGGGGTGCAGGAGATGGGCGGCATTCCAGCAGGCAGGCAAAGTGCAGGATGCAGAGACGAAGAACATCCGGGGTGGGGCAGGGTGGGCAGACCCCTGGGGAAAATGGGCTGTGCCCTGGGCAGAAGGGTCAGGGACCGTCTGCAGATAGAGGCTCATGTCAGTGGGTATCAGGAGTGTCCGAGAGGCAGCAGGATGCCAGGTCCGGAGGTGTGGGGCAGCACAGGGTGAGATGTGAGAACCCAGACTCGGTGCAGGAGTTGGAGGCAGGTGCCGGGAGCGGGCACGGTGGTCACAGCCAGTCAGCAGAACGGAGGTCTGTCTGTGCCTCACCAGGAGACAGGAGGGCTCCTGTCCCCAAGCCTGGCAGCCTCTGCTCTGGGCCTGAGCGTCTTGCCCGGTGGTCTTCCGCCCCCAGCTCTCCCTCTAGGAGCTCTGCCTGGTTACAGTCTCCTCCAGGCACTTACTCTCCAGCAGAGTTCCTGAGTGTGTGTTATCTGGGCGCAAAGAGCAGGATTCACCAGGAGCGACTCTGGGGTGCATCGGTGCTCAACAAGTCTTGTGGAATTGAATTAGACTCTCCAGAGAGTAAACACTACGATCTCCAGGGCTGGCCAGCCGTGGGTACAAATGCCTAGACCTCAAAAGCTTAGCCACCTATGGTTTCTGGACGAATACTGCCGGAGGCAAACAGGGTCAGAGGACTCCTCCCACACTAGCAAGTGGGTGCTGGAATTTTCCTTACTCTCTTGCGTCCATTATCCAGTCTGCCTGGGAGTTATGTCGGCTGGAGTCTATGCAGATGATCTGAAATTGCACGGAAAGTTCGTCTACATAACCTCAAAGTGTTGGCATTCACTGAAACACCCTGATTCTGTGTCCTGCTCATCAGATTGGACCCTTGGACATGCCTCTTGTCTTGACCGGGCCTGAATTTCCCATTCGTTCTAGCACCCTGGACATCTGGCCACTGTGTGTGGTGTGGGGGAGAGGACCAGTCCTATAACCACAGAGCTGCACCCCCTTCCTCCCCCACCCCCACTTCCACGGCTTTCTCCTCTGTTCATTTGCCCACACGTCAAGCATTACTCCATGCACTGGGGCAGAAGCTTCAAGGGATACTTCCCGTTACAAATAATGAACATCTAACTCAAACTCATTTAAATAATCTATTTGCTTTATTGAGCCATGGTGCTGGGGAAAAAACCAGAAGCAGATTGGACTTTAGGTATGGTTCAGTGAGGTTTCCGTGTCTTTCTCCGTGATCATCTTAGCGTGCCCCCTCCGAGTTCCGTTCTGTCCTTGGATGGGTTTGCCCATGGTTACCAAGTGGCTGCCAGCAGTAATTAGGACAACGTTCTTCCTTGAGAATATTCAGCTGGAGAGGGTGTAGCTTCCCAAACTTGTTACAAAACATCCAGACCTGCACTCTGATGGGATCACACCTGTATGGATAGGGACCTGAACTGGAGCTTAAGGAACAGGTAGGATTTGGAAATGTCAGATTATGCGACAGACCTAGACTCACCAGCCTGGTTTAGTAAGAACCCAAGGCTAGACAAATTTCGACCAACTCTGTATTACCCTAATGTTGTTTAGGCAGTGCATAACCGTAAGTAGATTGGAGCTGAGTGACAGTGAAGGCTGAGCAGGTGGGGAAGGAAGTTGGAAGAAACTCATGACAAATTGGCCGCCTCTTAGGCTGAAACAACCCCACACTACCCCCCCAACCTGGCCCCCCAGAACATTATTTTGATTGGCCAATTGCATGCTATAAGATCAGGTTGAATTCCGTGAAGAAACACTTGGATGGAAATAATTGTAGGTAGAGTCATTTTATTAGTATTCCTAAAGACCTCTGATGAGGAATAATGATGGTAAGTCATTAATATATATTTTCAGCTGCTTTAAAAATTAAATCTGTTCCACAATGTGTTTCACCATTTTATAGCCATTATACAGAGCCCTTTGGGATAGTCTCATAAAAGGCGTTCCATAAATTTGATCTGTCCTTGTATTGCATTACATTTTACAGCAATAATCTGGCATTTTAAAAAGCTCCAAGGCATCATCTCTTTCAGAAGCAGCAATGAAGGAAAGTGCCAGAGAATGGGAAATAGCAGGTTCTGGGGAGGGAGCCGCCAACCTCTTTCAGAGGGGTGCGAAGAAAGGGGTCAGTTGTGATCAGTGTCTTTTGGAGAGATTTATTCCACTATTCCCCGAGGCTTCCTATGCAACTTTACTGAATATGTCTCTTCCTTAACTATCCTCCAGGGGAAAAAAAATCCAGGCAGGGATTGCCCCTGTAGGACATTCTATAGGATGGATTGGTCTTGGCTCATGGCGGTGGGGCCGGAGGGATAGGGTGCAGGTGAGCCGGGCCCAGGAGGTAGAGGGAGCAATTTGCCCTCTGGGTTTCCCCCTCCAGCTTGGTTTCCATAGTGACGTTCTGACCGGGATGCTTACCTCCCAGGCAGTTGAGGATTCTGATACAAAATTTGCAGAGGCTTCATGAAAGGAAGGGAAGAGATCTCATAATCTGTGGGAGTGCTGGATTTTTTCAATCATCTAGGACTGTTTTAATTTGAGGTTGGAAAACCTACATGGTGTGCATTTCTTGGGATCGAGGTCAAGTGCATTATGCGGCTCTGAACGGAAGGGCCTGCTGCCATCACCTAGGATACTTGGAATTGAAGTAATTTGAATTTGGAGTTGATTTATAGATCAGTTCTTGGGGCCACGGTTGCTGCAGAAGGAACTGAGGCGTTACCCAGAGACCTGAGCACCAGTCCTCTGGGTGGAGCAAATAGAAAAATGAATGAAAGGAAACGGGAGCCAGAAGGGATTTGGGGGAGGGGAGGTTCATTTCGGGAATTCAAAATGCTTCCTGGGAACACAGGCTTTGTAAGGCAGCCTGTCCCCCTGTCCAAGGTTATGGGTGGCAGCAGACGAGGGGTCTTCTACCTGTCATGCCTTGCTTGGGCTAGCGCTGGGAGGTGAGCTCGATGGGGCGACATACCGCTGCTTGTCAGTGCCCTCCCCTTGGCCTCACGGAGGACTAGACCTCCCAGACCCTCTGCCGTCCGCCAGGGCCACGTGACTTGCTCTAGCCAATGAGCTGTGAGCTGGGCTGACTGTGCCATTTCCAGGGGACATGGTGACCTTTGGGCTTTGCTGTCTCTCCTTGTCCAGGATCGGGAAGGTCTGGTGCTAAGTTGGCAGAGGCTGAGTCACTGGGCGGACAGCGGCCCTGGACTGTTGCCCGTACTCACAGAAGATTTTATGTGTGAGGCAAATACATTTTTGTGTGCTAAGCTAATGAGATTTTGGAATTTTGTTGTGGTGGTTGTTACTTCAACTTAGCCTAATTTATCTTGACTAATGTAATAACTGTATAATTTGAGATCGAAATGAAAGAAGGGCGAATTCTCAACCCACTGCATGAAGTAGCTTCACGAAAGCTTAAGTAATCTCTAGTTCTTATTCATCTCAAAGGCTTCTGAGGCAACAGTGAAGAGATTTGAAAGCCTTGATGGCAGAACGTCCATCCCGTGGGTCCCCGGTAGTCACTTGGAGTCACAAGGGCCTGGTAAGCGTCTTCGGGACACTCGTGATTTCCCGCCAGAGGGAGAACGGCCCGAGTGGAGCACGGTCCTGTCTCTTAGCCTCGTTGGTGAACAGAGTGAAGAATGCTAGTTGGGGATTTACCGGCTTCTGAGGTCACTCCAGGCACCAGCCACACAACGGGGCACCTGTGAAGGGGGTCGACATGGAGCTCTGAAAGCCCAAAGAAGAGGCACCGGGCCCCTGTTAAGAACCTTCTGGAAGGCTGTCCTCACAGTGGACCCCTCTGAGGCTCTCCCCACATTTGTGGATCCAGCATCTGGCACACAGTGGCATTCAAGCAAATGACAAATGCACAAAACCAAACAGCGGACAGTCTTGGAAAAAGTTTCTGCAGGACGGGCCTTACAGGAGAGCAAAGTCATGGATGGGTAGTTTCAGCCAGGCTTGGAGTGGGAGGTGAAGAAGTTCTGGTATTGAGCCAGAGAGCATGGAGTGTGACATCCGTGGCAGATCCTGGTGGCCCTGTGTCTGGTGGCCATGACTCTGTCCCACCTTCAGAGTGAAGTTCAACATGTGATTCAGCCCGGCAGCTTTTGTTCTTGGGAAAAATCCTACTGTTCATTTTTTTCTCCGTGTCCTAAGGTTAAAACGGGTTTCATTAGAAGCAGCAGGAAATTCTCAAGAAAAAAAATCTCTTAAATTGCGACAATATTAATCGATGCTGGGGACCCAGCAGAAATTACAGTCAATAGAATGTTTTCCCTAACTGTCATGATTTCCAACAGAGCTGCTGCATGAGATTAAGTTCAGCGGAGTATCCTTGCGTGAACAGTAGTTCCTTGACATTGTTGGAAAGAATATATCCCAGTGAGACACCCGCTGTCTAACTTGGTTTCCAGAGAGAGCAATAAGATAAGAAGCTTGGGGATCTCTCTACAACATGCATTTATTCCTTGGTATAATTTTGTGGTTTCACCTCCCTACCTGCCCTCAGGTATACGGGCTGTGGCTCCTTAGTCCTCCTGGCTTAGTGGGGTCTGGCAGCAGGCAATAAGCAAGGGACCGGATGGTAGACCCGGAGTAGTGAGCATATGAATGGTAGGTGGGGACTACCAGCCAGTGTCCCAGAATTTAAAAAATAATGAAATGATGAACATCCATTATGTTTTATTGTCGCCTGCTTTCTTGTATAGCCTGAGTTTTGGGGAACATGTGTTCCATCCAAATCTTCACATTGGAATTTAACCGATATAAAATATGACCTTCTCCTTGATCTGAACCTAGGCACAGAACCAGCAGCCAGTGGATAAAATCAGGGCTTATTGGGTTTAACTAGATGGTGATCTTGGAGCATCCATGAGCTCAGGTTGTGTCCTTACAGAATGAGATGGCCTAATATTGATAGGCTTTCCTTCTCTCCTTCCCACCCTCCCTCCCCTCCTCTCTCTCTCTCTCTCTCTTTCTGTGATCAGATGCAAAGTCAGTGTTTTTCTTCCCCTCAGCTCCCTTTGCTTCTAGATTGAAATGCCCTCATTAGTATGGAAATAATTTAGACACATGGAGACCTCCTAGGATTGCAGGGGAGGGCACTTCTAGACTAGGTGCAATGAGAAGCTTCTCCAAGGTACCCAGCTGACCAGCAAGGGTGCTGCTAGCAGAATTTATGGAAACTTCACATACACCTATCCCGTGACCCAGCACATTTCCTCCTGGCGTATACTTGAAAGGAATGATTGCAGGTGTCTCCTAAAAGACATGTAGACTAGCTGCTGTTATTTCTAACAGCCAAAAAGTAGAAACTTCCCAAATGCCTGCAGTAGGAGAACGGGTGAAGAGTTGCAGCATGCGTATGCAGAGGACTGCGGCGGGGAAGAACCAGCTGCTGATAAGTACAGCCACCTGGATGGACCTCAAAGACACGTGATGAGACAGAGAAGCCAGACACAAAAGAGTAGACTCTGTGTGATCCCACTTACAGGAGGTTCAAGGACAAGTGGAAGTACTCAATGGGGTAGAATTCAGAATAATGGTTGATGGGGCGGGAGGATATTAACTGTACAGAAGCAAGGAGGGCCTGTGAGGTGTCAGAAGTGTCTCTGAGTCTTGATCCGAGTGGCGGACACACACACACACACACACACACACACACACACTCTCACACACACACACTACATCAGGCCGTCCACCGTAGGCAGGTATAACTCATACATCCTACTAGTAGAAAAACAAAGACTGATAGAAACCACTTGCTTTTTCTTTTTTTAAAGATTTTACTTATTTATTTGATAGAGAGAGACAGAGAGAGCAGGAACACCAGCAGGGGGAGTGGGAGAGAGAGAAGCAGGCTTCCTGCTGAGCAGGGAGCCCGATGTGGGACTCCATCCCAGGACCCTGAAATCATGACCTGAGCCGAAGGCAGAGGCTTAACATCTGAGCCACCCAGGTGCCCAAACCACTTGCTTTTTCAATGCAGCTTCATTTTTGCATTCCCTCACATTCCTCATTCTTGTTAGATTGTACTGAAATGAAGGGCAATCTGTTTCCTTAGAGTGAGAGCATATATTGAGCTTACTCAGTAGGTAAGGCGTGTCAGGTCCATGAATTTGGGGGAGGCTGGGAAAAGGGAGACAGAACTTAAGGAGATGGTATGAGAGTTTACATCCCAAGGGACATGGACCAAATGCAGCAGAATCATCATGAGACTCGGCTCCGCAGACCTTGTCCCGGTCGCTCCAGTCCCTGGGCACTGCCCACCTCCCCCTGCCCTGCTCCCCATGCCCCTCCCCCCAATGCTAAGAGTTTGTCCTGAGCAATAGCAGTGAGATCTTCCTAAGCCTGGTGGAAGAGGCAACATGCCCATCTCCTGGGTCCCGCTTGGACCTTCATGAGAAGTGGCAAGAACTGGATCAAGTCCTCATTGTCAGAGGACATGGGAGGCGGGTGAACTAGATGAGAGCTCAGGGAGGTGCTTGTGCTGCACGGAACAGTGACCGCACCCTGCTGCCAGCTTGGAAGCTTGCTGGAGCCTAAAGGCTGTCTTTGCTATTATTACAGTCACATTGAAGTGTTTGCGAATCACTATGGTGTCCCCAGTTCTGCTTGGTGGTCATTCCTGCAGGGAACGGAGGATGGAATTCATCTTCCTGGTGCGTCTGATGGGCAGTTAGTTAGACCTGAGCTGGTGGCAAGGGCAGTGATAAATAGGGTCCACACGAGAAGCCCAGGAGCACAACATCCTGACTTGGCAGCTTCCGAGACCCTCACCACCCTGGCCTGCGGCTTCTAAGACCCTGGGGCGAACAGACCAAGAGCCGCAGGTGCAGAACTTGGGCTCTCCTCTTCCACCTCTGCCCCGGGGAACCCCTAGACTCACTCTCATGCAGGTCCGCATGACAGTTCGGCACAAATCTTACACTGCCTCTAGGAGGACTCCCCCAGATGATTGGAAGCAGCCTCCCTTAGAGACCACCCTGTCCATGACCCAAGACCCACTCGCAGAGAAGGAAGGACCCCCGTAGCCTGAGGGCAGCTGGCCGCTCTCCCGTCCGGAGCCCGTGGTGCTGTGCCGGCTGCTTTCCCGGGGATGTCTGTGTCCGGACACGGATCCTCATGGAGGTCTTTCGTGGGGCCTCCAAGAACCGAGACCTCCACTCACGCAACACAGACTCTCCCACCGGTCACACGTAGGCTTTCATGGACTGGCTTGAGTTTCCAGAAATTGGTGGTTGCTTTCCCTTCCTCTCGCCACCATCCAGGGGTCTGAGCTCACCCGAAGCGCTCATGCTTCCCATATGCCAGCTGGCAAGGGAGGGGAGGCCCTAGAGTCCCAGGCATCTGGGATCTGAGAGATGGAAAAAGCTTGGGGACCTTTATTAGCAAACACTCCACCAGCTATGGACTGTCTGCTGTGTGTTTCATGGAAGCTCTCCTGTCTTTGGTATTTTATGCATGTACTTCATTAAAACTCAAGACCAAACAAGTAACAAAGAAGGATCTAAGGGGTTAAATGACTTTACGCAACTGGTACTGGAATCTCGGCTTGAGGTTTGACTGCCTGTTGGGGGATCTTTCCGTCATGGGGTCATCGCTGCAGAGCAGGGTTGGGTGTGGGGAGGGGGAGGCGGGCGTGAAGCCCAGGCAGGAGTGGGGATGGGAGAGTAGGAAGAGAAGAGAGGGTGCAGGATGGAAGACGGGGTTTGTCTGCGTCTCTGATCTGGGGCCGGCCCTGGCTCGTTTGCATGTGTTACTGACTCCCTAAGCTTTTCTTTCCAGCTTTAGTGAGATGTAGCTGACAGAGAAGGCGGCGTGAGCTGAAGGTGTGCAAGCGTTGATCTCATGTCACAACAGGGTTACCCCCTGAGCTCCTCCTTCTGTCCTGTCGTGTAATTACCAATTCTTTCTCGTGGTGGGAACACTGGCATCTGCTCTCTCGGCAACATTCAAGTATAGAGCGTTATTATTAGCTGTGTGACTATTAGTAGCTGTAATCACCATGCCCTACACCAGCTCCCGGACTTGTTCATCTCAAGACTGCCCCAGGCTGCCTCCGAAGGACCGGTGGCCGGCGGTGGCCTCGAGGCATCGGGCTGGGCAGAGAGGGGGCTGCTGTCCAGCGTCTGTCCTCCGCCTGCCCCGTGCCCCTCTCGGGGGACCGGACCCTCCACGCTGTCCCGCAAGGCTCGTGCCTTGCAAATCTCTCGTTGCCTCTCAAGTTAATTTTGGATCCTCTTAAATTAATAATTGCCAGGGAATATCATTTATTTGCTTGTTTTCATGCTTATCTCTTGTCCCCTCCACTGGCCTCTTGATTCTCGGGCAGGGCCACGTCTGCTTTTTTCCTCCGAGTGTCCCCAGATCAGCCCATACCCCGGCTCCCTGGCACAGATCACCTGGGTGGAGATCTCGGTGTCAGACCATAGAAATGAGAGTGTACACTGGAGTGGACGTAACTTTTTAAAACGGAAAGAACAGTGTTTCGTCTTTGAGGGACATGGTTAGCTTATGCTTTGAAATCCGAGAGGGCTGGACTTTAACCCCGGTTCTGCCACCTACGAGCTGTGACATAAGTGTGTGACAACGGGTCTCGACTGAGGTGTCCTAGGCGAGCAGGCCCGACTATGAGTAAAAACAGCTCGGAGCTGGAACCCGTGGACACCCACGGTGGGTGGCACAGGGCCGGGAGGGGCGCGCAGTGACGCCTGCGGGGTGTGGCTCCCCCCAGGGCCGCCTGTCCCGTCCCAGCCTGCAGGGCACAGACCGGTTGCTGGCCATGCTTCACCCTGTGAAGCAGAACTTTCCCTCCTTGTCAGCAGTTTTAATCAGCGTGATGAAGCTGGGTGAAAGCTGTTTAAATATGCTAATAGCTGACGGCAGATCAAACAGGCCCCCTGACAAATGAGCCCATCAAGCCCCGGTGTCACCGCCCGACATGGTGGCACATTATTAGCACCCTCGGTGCTGCCTGTCTCAGGCCTCCCAGACGTCTCCCGGGCTTCGCGCATGCCGTCCGCTGCGAGCCGGTGACAAGCAGAGAATTATCACACTTTCTTTGCCCATGACCCCTCCATCTCTCCGTGGGCACCGAGGAGGCTTTGTGAGGCTGGCCTGAGAATTATGGCCTCGCTGATCTATCTGTTTCTGGGCCACCTTCCCGGACTGGTGACAGATGGCTCTCTACAGGGAAAAGCCACTTAAATCGCTTAAGACAGCAGAGACAAATTCCTCATATTTCAGGTTCACTGGAAAAGCCACAAGAAGAAAGTTTCCTGCAAAGGCTTGAAAGGTCCAGGAAGTTGAATGTTGAGCCTTAACAGGTGCATTGGGGGTGATCTCCTACTCATCCTTGATGTTTGGGGGCGGGTGGCACAGGGGGTAACTCCGCGAACAGACCCAGTCCCCACTCGGTGTTAGGTGGCAGGACACCCTGACGGGCTCTGCGATCCAGGACGGCGTTCATCCCGCTCTGACCGCTGCCGGTGTCCTGGGACCTACCCTCTGCTCCCCACCAGGGTCCCACTTCCTCCGCCACCTTCCTCTGGCCGCTCAGGGGTCTGCGGGCTCGGATTTCTTGCTCACGCGCTTGGGCTCAGGCTCATCCCCTCAGTTCTGAGAACTCAGCCCTTCCCCCCTTCCTTGAGGTCATGCTGGTCCCTGAGCTCTGCTCCCAGGGGACCCCAGGCCCTTCCCGTCACACCGCACAGTCCCCGCTCTTGCAGGCGACACTGCAGTTCCTCTCGGAAAGAAGTGACTTCTTTGTTCATTTGCATCTTCCTAGAGCAGGTGCCTGACACAGTGGGGGAAGTTAAGACTTAAGAGGTTTCTCAACAATTAAGTGAAGACTTAATGGTCTCTCTCAATTGTGAGGTACGGACCAGACGGTTTGTGATGACATCGTTTGCAAACAAATTACCCCAAACATCAGTGAGGAAGGTGTCTTGGTGAGGTCCCGGCAGGAAACAGAGGGCACGTCCGCAGTGGGAAGCAGTGCGGAATTGACTGGAAGGCTTCCTTACAGAGGGGTGGGCAGGACCTGGGGGACTGGAGGGCTGGGGGCGCCCCGGGGCAGCAGCGTGGAGCCCCTGATCTGGCCAGGGCCTGGGCGGGGGGGGGGCTTTGGCTCCAGAGCGCTGGAAGGCTGTGTAGGAGTGCCGTTTCTGCCCTATTCACTGATCCCTTCCTCGGTGGTATGGGTTTGTGTTTCTCATCTCTGTGTCCTCAGACGCACCTCGTGTGGTGCCTGGCGAGTCGTGTGTGCCCATAAATACTCCTGAGGAACATCAGATTCTCCTGCGGGCTCCTGCAGGGTCTTCCGTGATGCACAGATCACCTACTAATAACCTGCAGGAAAACAGAAGAAGAGAGAATTTTTCTGTCTATTGGTTTCCTGCTAAAGGCTCTGCTCCCAGGATCAAGGGGAAAGTTGAAATTCTTGGCTTGGAGAGGGAGTGTTATCAGTATCAGAAGCAGGCCGGTTGTCTTTAAAGTGTCTCTGGGGACACCTGGGTGGCTCAGTCGGTTAAGTATCTGCCCTCGGCTCAGGTCATGATCCCAGGGTCCTGGGTTCGAGTCCCGTGTGGGGCTTCCTGCTCAGCGGGAAGTCTGCTTCTCCCTCTCTGTCTGCCGCTCCCCCTGCTTGTGCTCCCTCTCTCTCTCAAATAAATAAATAGAAAATATTTAAAAAACTAAAGTGTCACTGGAGGTTGCCCTCATTAAGTTGGCCCAGCAACCACTGTTCCACACCTAAATTTGTGTCTTGGTGCCGGACACTATTCTTGGGCCCCTGATTGGGCCGTGCTCTGGGAATTCTTCCTTCTAACTCCCCCAGAGCAGCTTTGTGCCTCCCAGAGAGAGACCTAACTCTGTCCTCTGTTCCTCATGCTGCTTTCTGGGGTGTTCCCCCCCACTCCTCGGACTGACCCTGACGCTGTCTATGAGGCCAGATGGGAGCTCCTCTTGGGGCCTGTCCCCAGCTTCCTAACTCTTTGAGAGGCGACAGCCTGGGGAACCGGGTAGAGATGAGCTATTTGTCATCCTCGGCCAGCTGCGGAGAGAAGCCAAGAGATTCAGGGTCATCCTCGGTCATGGTCTCCAGGGCCCGTGGGGGAAGGGTGGGGGGACACGCTGAGGCAGGCAGGTGAGGGAGGCAGGCAGCGTGGGGTCCGAGGAGCCTGGACATGCGTCTGTTTCCCGCTGCAGAGCTCTCTGCCCGGTTCGTCGTCCCAGCTCGACTGTCCTGACTCTTGGGGTTTTGATGTGTACGGTGGGAGGGGACTCGTAACCTCTAGGTCTTTTTCTGCTCTTAGAACCTTCGATTCCCTGCAGCCCACACTTGCTCTCCTCTGATGCCCAAGGCACACACTAGTGCAGAAGACACTTGCATGAGCTATGTTCACACCCCCTGGAAGGAAGGAGACACCCCCCATCCGATCGATGCACTTCAAGCATAGAGATTGTCATGTCACAGAAGAAAGACATAGGCTATTTAGTGACATTCCTGGCCACTCCTTCCGCGGTTGAGAATGTAGACGTAAAGAGCTCTCTTCGCCTAGAGCAAGACAATTATCGCCTTCTTGTGAGTTGAAGAACTCCAAGAATGAAAGCTTAAAAACGCACAAATAGGCTTCGTTTCTGCCATGATTTAATGGGCAAGAGGGAGAGACTCTTTGAAATGGATTCTTTTCACCACAAGGAAAATGAAATCTCAGTAAAAGACCTCTCCCCACATCCCCCTCCCCTCCCCGCTCTCACTCGGAGAGGCCCTTGGGGGATCGGTGTGCCGTTAGCCACATCGGGGGCCGAGGCAGTGCCAGTGTCGTTCGGCCGCGCCTCACGTGGGAGAGGGCACACACCCACATGGATTCCGATCTCCGCTCTAACACTCACCGGCTCTGTGATTTTGAACACGTCCCATGAATTACATGAGCCTCAGTTTCTGCATCCAGCAAGTGGGCACAAAAAATACTCATTCCATAAGGCTATTGTTGTACGGGTTTATTTACGTGGCCAACACTTACTGATGTAATGATGTATTATGTTCCAGATCCAGGCCCCTAGTCCGTCTGCGCCTCCTACTCCTCTTAAAACCATACAGCCCTCTGAGGCGGGCTCCCCTGCCCCTCTTTCTCTCTGCCCTGTTGACTCCGGCTTGCTGTTCCATCTTCCATCCCTCCACCCACCCAGGCCTGCCCTCCCTCCCTCCTTCCCTCCTTCTCTCCGTCCATGCTCCAGTACTAAGATGAATGGTGGTGGTTGTGACTATTCTTTTGGTCCTTGGCGTCTTGAAAAACATGATGTTTCTCAGAAGTGGTACAAAGACATTGCAGTGAATTTCAGGCATGACGTATTTGGGGGGAAGAGATGCATTCGGAGACCAGTGTTTCTGTTTTGAAGATACAAGTGGCAAGCAGTTCGCTCATACGTCAGGGAAGCTCTGCTCACTGTGTCTGAAAGCTTTGTGGATTCTCAGTCGGCCTGATAAACCCACAGGGCCCAGCACAAGCTTTCGGAAGGCAGTGAGCTTCAGGTAGCTCCCTTTGCAAGCCGATGCCAACAGTTCCGTGGCGAAAACCCTCCACTCTGTTACACATACAGTCTGGAAGGCAGTCTGCAAAAGCTGTTCCCACCTTTCAGGGAGAAAAATCTGTTTTCTAGAGGGATGTACTCTTCTTCACTCGTCAGAGCTAGTTGAGCAGTAAACTGCCCTCCCCACTGAGCTCTGAGATAACAAGCCTTTCTTTACCTCTGTGCTTCTCAAGCCTTAGCGGACACCCAAATGCCCGGGAGCTCTTGTTAGACGCAGACCATGACCTAGGGGTCTGGGGTGGGACTCGGGAGTCTGCGTGTCTCACCGGCTCCTCGGCGGTGCTGATGCTGCTGGTCTGGGGATCACTGCTTCGGCAGTAAGTCCACTGCTCTGTGCCATCGAAACTTCCAGAATTTGCTGGCCTGGGGATAAAAAACGCAGCTCCTTCAGCATTAATTCCCAAACAGATGCCGCTCTGTCTGTGTCTTCAGACCTTTATGTCTGTATCCCTTCTGCTGTGGGTTGAATTGTGCCCCCCACCCGAAGAGATGTTTTGAAGTCCTAACTCCTAGTACCTCATATGTGACCTTATTTGGAAATTGGGTCTTCGCAGAGGTCAGCAACTTAAGATGAGGTCACTAAACCAGTATGACTGGTGTCCCTCTAAAAGGGTAAATTTGGACACAGACAGACGCACAGAGAGGGGAGACCATGTAGAGATACAGGGAGGTGCCGTGTGACCCCAAAGGCAGAGATCGGGATCATCAGAGATTTCCGAGGCATCACCCTTATAGGAGCCCTCGAATAAAATGCGTCACCATGATCTGCTGGGGCGTCAGCTCTCCCTGGGGTCTCTGCAGCACGGTTTTCCCTGGCGGGCACCTTACGGCCCCCGAGAAGTAGTGTGGCAGCCACGTGGGGCTGGGGTGGTGGCGGGGCAGGGAGCCCGACCCCAGCTTGGGAGCTCTGCAGGGGCAGTGTGACTTTGCCAGCTTCTCAACGTGCTCATTTTCTACCGCTCGTCTTTCCTGGGGTGGACACCCTGCCCCCGCTCCCCCTTTAGTTCTCAAAATACCATGCATATGCACTCATTTATTCAATAAATATTGGTTGATCACCTGCTAAATTTCAGGCGTATTTTAATTAAGCATTGCACGGGGAGGTCCCTGACTTCACTCATCAGGAATATCCGAGCTCAGACCGTTGGGGTCCATATCTAGTAAGTTACACTGTGGCGATCAGACTTCGACAGGAGGCTGCTGACCCAGGATTAGGTTCCAGGCATGAAGCACTGTGAAGAGACTTGTTGGCAGGATATGGGGATACTATATACGCTGTTGCCTGAAGTGCCCTGTAGCCCAGACTTTGTTTTGCAGGTTTATGTAAATAATTACTAGATGCTGTTGTTCTTTCTTGCTCTTGGAAGTATTCAAATCTACTAATCTTTTTATTTGTATACTCCTCTCAAAATACTCAAGGAGGAATCCTGTCCAGTATTTGGTTAACTGGAATATTACTTTATTAATATTAAAATTCATTCCCAGAACGGGTGTTAATATTCATGGTGTCAGACATATTGACCAGAACCATAATTTGGAGTATGAAGTATATTCCTTGTTTTAGAGTACTTAAGGTTTCTGAGTGCCCTCCAATCTTAACAGGGATTCCATTTTCTGTATTTTAAAGAATTTTATTCTGCTTACTAAAAGGTGATAGCAGATTTTATTTCGTGGGTGTCTTCCCCAGGAACTGGTCTGGAGATCTTGAAGGTGTCTCCTCTTCACTCCCTCGGGATTTCCCATCCCACGCAGGCACATGTGTGCGCGCACAGCTGGAGAGAGGAGCGAGGTGGTGCTTCATGAGGATGTCGGGATATTGAGACTTTGGTCAGGAAGGGGTGCTTGGGAGCCGATGATGGCATTCGACAGAGCAGAGGAAGGAATTCTCCCTGCATCTGTGTGGAACATGTGATGTCTTGGGCACACGGAGACGCATGTGTCTGGACAAGGTGTGCCACTGAGGAAAGAGTCCCTGAGCTCTGGCTGGGGGCTCCTGCAGGGTGGACAGGCTGGCTGAAGATGGCCCGTGGGCCCTGGATGGTGGGAATCAGCAAGGAAGGTCAGGCGTCAGGAGGTTAGTGGCTGTAGACGGCTCAGAGGAGAACCGTGGTGGGGGACAGAGAATGGAGCTTTTGGGGTGTGTGTGTGTGTGTGTGTGTGTGTGTGTGTGTGTAAGTAGGGGGGCTGGTGGGGAGTTGGATTCTCTCTTTAGGTTCAACACAACCCTTCAGTTGGGTTTAGCCTTGAATGTAGCACTCGGGTCTTCCAATTCCAGCTGAAAAGTGGGTGTTAATATGCTACTTTATCTGCAATGAGTGTCTTTTACCAGGGGACCATATTCATGGCGTGAATATAAAATTAGCAATGAATTAAGAGTGGGCCCAGGGTCTCCTGAAATGAGGCAGGAGTGGGGGGGTCAGTGTCAGGAGCACAGGAGCAGGCAGTTTTGTGGTCTGAGAACTGGGGGGAGGGAAGAGGGTATCTAGGAAGGTTTCACGGAGGGGAGACATGTGAGCAAGACCTTCAAAATGAATGGGACATTGACAAGCATGGGGGACAAGTGGAGGGTCTCTGGCAAAGAGTGTGAGCCAGTGAAAGAGACGGTTTAGAAGTTATGTGTGGGGAAGAACACGAGACAGTGTTGAGGACCATGTTGGGAGAGAAATTTGGGCTGTCCTACCGTGGAGGACCTTGAAGACTTTCCAGTGTTGTTTCTGCTTTACCTTCAGACAACGGCAAACTTGCCTTTCCTTTGCGCGCGCGCGTGCGCGTGTGTGTGTGTGTGTGTGTGTGTGTGTGTGTGTGTGTGTGTGTAAGGAAATGCCATAGGGTGAATACCCTGGTAAGTAGATCCGAGTTGCATTCGTGGAGTTTATTGGGGCGATGGTGGTGGCGATGCTCTCAGAGCCACGTCTGTGAGCAGTAATGGAACCAGGGTTGGACAGAAGGAGCGCCTGCAACAGAGGCCTCAGGATGACTCGAGAAACGTCCAAGTTGAGGCACAGGGGCAGGTCTCGTGCTCCTGCCTCAAAGCATCATTGGGCGCAGGTCCCCAGGGAGGGGGCAAGCCTTGGATGAGTCCGCTCGCACTGGCCTCGCCTAATTCCCGGAGACGACTCAGCTGTGAGCCATGGGCAGCCAAGGCTTCCTCCAGCTAGAGGAAGGCGTGCGGGGTCCCCCGGGGGTGCTGAGCAGCACACCAGCACCGGCACCACGGGGAGTGAAACCATCCAAGCCAGGAGGCAGCTGGAGGGGCTGCTTGTCACACGGCCCAGGCCGCACATCGTTCCTGGTCCTTGACGCGGTCAGGAGCTTAAGTCAAGGTGAGAAGCAAGGCAATGCTTCCTTAATCGAGAAAGTCTTGCTGTGAAAAGAAGAAGTGAGCCGGACTAAACAGCGCTGCGGGATGTAGCTGACTTCTGTTCCGGCCTGAGCTCCTCTCCCCGTGAGCTGAAACAGTTTCCAGCCGGACGCCAGTCAGGAGGGCGCCGCTGGAGACCAGCGCATCTGGTCATGTGGGCAGGTCACTCAGGGTCACTTCCTGTCACCGGCCTTTGTGAAGTCAGTCTTTCTTTGACTTCTAGAGTCCGGGGCTGATGAGCTTTGCCTATTCTCTGCTTTCCTAAACGGCATCACCCCCCCACCCCCCTGCCCCCAGCCCAGTGTGGGGAGGTTGATTCATTTTAGTGGATCTTGTCAGATTGTGTCTGACCATATATAGTCAGTCTTCCCAAATGTCCAATCTTTGTCAGTTGAGAAATATTTGAAGTGCTGACAAGGCTCTTATGGACAGCATGCCGATCACTGCGGGGTCCGTAGGATTAATTCTTCTTAATTATGTCAGTGCTGGGCTATCACTCAAGTTTATTGACACTGCCTGGTCGTGTCCGGGAGAGTTATAGGTACCTGTGTTCATCCCACGTAGAGGACACCACAAATAGCTTCCTTACCTTTTCAGCATCTTTCTCGCAGGAGACAATGCTGTACAATCATCACAGGAATTTCTGTAATAAACACGCACCTGCTTCTCTAAGTTCCCTGTCTGGGGCCTTGGAAGGGGTGTTTCGAAACTTGGGATTGCTTTTGCAATTCCTGTTCCTTTCCCCTGTGGCTGAGTCACACACCCACTCTCTTCAGCCAGAAGCTTCATTTCTAGTGGAGAGAATAATCTCAAGAATCATATATAAGTTCATGGAGCAGAATTTGATCATTTTTGTGTATGTGGCCTCTGGCTTTCCTGTCATTGAGTTTGAAATGACTGGATATCAGACAATCAGAAGGAAGTAGAGAGAATCGAGAATCACAGAAGCATGGGATGTTGGAGTGGAAACAAAGCCGGGTGAGCTCAGGATCTCGTCCTGGCCGTGCGTTGTCATTTGTACGAGCGGATTCTGAGTCGGGACCACTGTTCCAGCACCTGTGTGTCCTGAAGGCCGACAGGTGAGGCTTATGTTCATCTGAGCTTAACAACCCTGGATGTCACCCTCTCAATCTAGAAAGGGAAAGGAACCTGGGTGTGCGGAGCCATGTCTCTGCACCGAACGTGGTTCTTCCCAGCTTTCATCAGCGGGAATGTGAACCGGAGCCTTGGGAACAGGATGGAACCCCGGAGGCAAAGGGGCTGGCCCATCCAAATATTCTAGCAGGAAGCACTTGGATGGAAACTCTGTGCCAAGTCCTGCGCTAAGCTCTTGATGCACTGTCTTTGAAAAGTATGATTCCATGCAGTTGATATAATTAAGTTCACTTTGGATATGAGAAAACCGAGACCCAGAGAGGCTGACTAACTTGACCAAGGTGCTGTAGATAGCAAGCCGGAGTTGGGTGGAGCCAGGCCTTCTGGCCGAGCACCTCTGCTCTTACCCTCTCTGCCTGAGAAGGACCACATGGGAGATTTGTGGGGGGGCCACCTCTGGTTTCCTTTCCTTATGTGGCCTCACAGCTGGGAGGACAGCCCACACGCTGCAGGCCACACCGCAGGAAACAGTGCGAACTTGGGAACATCGTGAACAGCAGAGGCAGTGGAGACAGACTTCACAGCGACACGAGAGTGGGGCACCCCTGGTTCCCACCGGAGGATGAGCTTGGTTGGTCTGAATGACTCCATGGGCTGGTGGGGGGCTGGACCCGCCACTTAGTGCTAAGCAGGTGCTGCTACTGGTCCTGTGGTGAGGAGGCTCTTTGGCTCGTGGATCCGCCTGTGGGAGCGTAATGGGTAGGGAGGCTCAGAACTGGGCCGTTTAGCAGATGTCACATCGGCATGTGATACTGATCCCGGATCTCAGACTTAACTGCAGCCACTCCTCCCACTGAAGGTTGTGGTAACAACAGAGATGGGGTCATGCTACAAAACTAGAAGGTGCTTCATCCATGTAGAACGTTCTGGAGCACTAGAAGCTCGCTAATGGGTAACTTGCTCTCTTTTCACACCTGCGTGGAGTTATTCAAGTCTGAAATTTTCATGTTGCTTTAAACCTAGGCATTAATTTGTCCTTATGACTGTGTATGAGGGAGACAGACCTCACCCATCCATCATTGCTCATCTGTGCTTGAAGCCTGCATCCTTAGGCGACAACAAGCCTGGCCCCTGACCTTAGGAAAGAGAAGTTCATGCTTACATCGGCTTCTTGGAAAAAAATCTTACCCAAGAACTGGAGGGAAGGGTCATGTTAGGACCGGATGTAAAAAATAAGAGCCAAATAGATTTTCAGATTTTAATTAAAAGATCGGTTTTTTGTTCCACTGGCACCACTCCTTCTTTCACCCTTCTTTCACTTTATTTCATTCCTTATTTCCTTATATCCACCTCCCTTATTTCATCCTGTAAGATGAAGACGGAAGTATAGGCCCCTTCCTCAGGGTGACAGCGTCCTATCCTCGGGAGGGCAGCCGCCGCCGAGCGATTACATGGTCGGCTTGTGAGTGAAATGGCAGGTGGGTGCTCAGGCGGCCGGGCCCGGCGGATTCGGAATGGGAGCGCTGGCCAAGCATTTTATTCAGGCTGAAACTGAAGTGATTCAGAGCTTTTGGTGGACTCTTGACTCTTGATTTATAAAGGGAGATTAAAGCAAGGAGCAGTGAAGTAATGGTTTATGGATTCGTAGATGAGGGGATGAAGCAAAATATAAAGTGGAAGAAACTATAGTCCAAAGTCACAAGACGTGGGTCGGAGTCCCATGACTGCTAACTGCGAATTGAAGGAAGCGGCCCCTCCTCCTCCAGCTCCGGGGTCCTTATTTACGAAACGGGTACCTCACCACCTGCCTTGTAATCACACTGGACGGGGAGGATCCAGGGTTGAAAGACAAGAACAAATCCTGGTTTAGAAACTGTCCCCAGGTCTGTTTATTATTCTGTGACCCTCCGTAGTAGTCATGGAAGTTTGGGCAGTGGGAGCTCTGTTCTTGCAGGAACATGAGGAGGGATGTGGGATGCATAGTTTCGATTTCTTGTCAACCCAAAGAGCGTCAAGCACGGACAGATACAGGGTGGAACTTAGTTCCTTTCCTAAAGAAAGTTCAAGTTCGCTTGGTGGAAGGTGGGTGGAGACCACGCGGCCCATGGCTGGGCCGCAAGGCTTGGGCGTCCTGCCTCACATGGTGCAGCGTGAGCTGGGTTCACTGGGCATCTGCCAGACAAGGGCCAGCCAGAGAGAAGGGGTGCAGGCCCACCTCTCTTGTCCCTGTGCATGCTGGGAGCGGCATTCTACAGGGATCCTTCCCTCGGGCTCTCCCTTCTACTGGGCAGTGATAGAGCAACCTCATGTACAGAAGGACAGAATGACCTCGTGGGGTTTGGGCGGGCTGGAGTCAAGGACAGTGGCTATAGGAGATGCCCAAGGAAAAGAGCTGTCCAAGGTTCTTGCTGCCCAGGAGGGGCTTCCGGTCCCATGCGGAAGCTGAGGGTCAGCTCGTCCTGCTGGGGGTGGATCTCGGCTCGCTCGTTCAGGGGACTGAGCCAGCTCCTGTCCGTCTGTGGACAGTCCTGCTTGTTGCGCCACAGGATTCAAGGACGTGCTGAGCGCTAGCAGAGATCAAGGCTGAGAAGGAAGTCTGCTGCGGCATGTCTCCAACTGCCCAGTGAAGCCCTTCCCCCCAGTTACTGGATAAGCATATTTAGCAGCCGCAGTGGAGGCGCACCTGCAAGGTGGTTGTGACTGCCCCCAGTTCATGGAGCTGTGACTAGGACTGCAGGCTGAGAAGGAAGCCGGAATGGCCTCATGCTGGAAAGAGTGTCCCTGGGTGTCTAAATCCTAATCAGCAGGAGCTAGGTGAGAGCCGCAAGGCTCCCGGCCCTTCTGCAGCTGCACCTGTCTGGCCCCGGGGCCTCCAGGGTGGGCTGCTGCTTCTGAGGCCAAGCAGAGCAAGGAGTTGAGCCTGTGTTTCCACTGGGGAATCTTCAGGCCCATGAGGCCAGCTGCCTAGCGGGGTCAGATGCACACACCCAGGGGTGACGTCCCCTTCTGAGGGGCTAGGTGCTCAGACACACAGCCCAGATCCACTGCCCTGTGGCCCCTGCCCCCATCATGATGTTAGAGCACCTGCAGATGTTAGGCTTAGCAAAATGGCCCACGTGCTCGTTTGTTACACATCCTTCTCTAGGACTGCCTGGGTGGCATGAACCCACCCAGTTACACACCTGAGATTTCAAGAACTAAGGGCATTGCTGGGGAGAGAAGATGCAGGACTGGCTTCAAGACGAAAGGGACCAGGTAAGCTGGCAGGCAGAGAAACTAGCTGCTATGCTAGGTCTCCTGAGACCAACAAGCTCTATCCTCCTAGTGACCCCACGCTGCTGAGAAGGTGACCGGGAAGAAGGGAAGGTCTCCAAATGCGTCCACTGACTTGGCCGAACCCATCCAGGAGACTTGGCATCAGGAATGACTAATTTCTCTGCCAGTGTTATGGATCAGATCGTGTCCCCCAAGTTCATGGATTGACAACCCAATGCTCTGAATATGACCTTATTTGGAAATAGGGTTATCTCAGGTCCAATAAGACCAGTGTCATTAAAAAGAGGGGGGATTTGGATACAGACACACGGGGAAAATGCTGTGGCATGAGAAAGGTGGGGAGTGGGGTGATGCCTGTGCGCGGCACGAGCTCCAAAGACCTTCCGGACGTTTGGGATTTGGCGAGCACCTCACTCATGGCATCAGAAGGAGCCAATCCTGTCTATACTTGGGTCCTGGACTTCTGGCCTCGAGCCGGTGAGATGCTGGTTTCTGTTGTTTGCACCTTCCCCGTGCGTGGTGCTTTCCTGCGGCAGCCCTAGAAGAGGAGTATGGCAGGGTGGTGGGTGTTCAGTCTCTCCTCTGCTTTGAGAATAGCACCAGTGGAGTGACTTAACTGACGTTTTCAGGGGCCTGACATTTTATCGGGGTCACGGTGGTGCACTGGGTGGACTCTGGGACTCAGGGCTAGAAGACATCAGCTTGCTCGGTCGACAAATAGCTGCAGCTCCATTTTCAGACTGGCACGCAGTCGTGCCTGCTATGTGAGACAGGAACAGAGTGGAAGCTCTGTGAGATTGGGGACTAATGTGGGGAGCCAAAACCCATGTTGTGCTGATGCCAGGTGGGAAATGCTGCTCGCTGGTTCATTCGCTTCCTCAAGTATTGGTCCTCCTGCTCTGAGGTGCAGCGCTGCTCTGGGCTCAGGGAGCACAGCCATCTCCGAACCAACATTCAGTGGACACGACCGTTCTCGGTCGGTGGGAAGCGCTAGGGAGGAAAGTGAACTCAGAGACAGGGAGGGTGGCTGAGACAGGGGGTTGATGTTGTAAGGAGGGGGACTGTGAGAAGAAGAGGGCGCTGGGGGGGCATCTGGCCTGTCCTGGAGCGGGGAGGAGCTGGGGACAAAGACAGACAGTGCGATGTACGAGCTTGCCCCGTCAGCCGGTGTCACGGCACACGCCATCCACGCCACAAATCCTTATTGCCTTCCTCCCGCCTCACCTGCCTCCCCCGCCTCCCCTGAGGTACCTGCCTTATCTCCTTTAGCTGCCTCCCTTGCCTCAGCCCCCTTACCTCCCTCACCTGCCTCACCCCCCTTACCTGTCAAACCTGCCTCACCAACCTTTCCAGACTTACCTGCCTCCCCTGTGTCCCCTGTGTCCCCATCTCACCCACCTTACCTGCCTCATCATCCTCACCTGCCTTACCTGTGGTACCTGCCTCACCTGCGTCGCTTACCGTGCTAACTCCTCTGTTTCACTTTTTCATTTCCCTCACCCACCTCCCCTAGGGTACCTGCCTCACCCAGCCCGAGGCCAAGGGATGTCCAATGACCCGAGGCATGAGCGTGGTGCCATTTGAATGTCATTTGCCGCTAGAGAATGACTTTGACATTCGATGGAAGTAAATGAAAATGTTGAAAGTCGATAACAGAGACCAGAGGCTTTTCTGAATATTTGAAACAGGTGGAATAGAGCCCCAAGGGAAGTTCAGGCGAGTAATCAGATAAGGAAAAAGTCAGCAACCCGTAATCCCAAAGTAAACTGTCTGCTTGAAGGAGCTGTGGCAGGCCAGGCCCAGGAGCAGTAGGAGGTGTGGAAATGGATTCTGTGAGTCAGGGTGGAAAAGCGTCAACGCAGTGGGTAGCGACTGAGTTCCTGTTGGGTTTGTGTTAGGGAGGGTCCAAAGGAAACAGAGCGGGTGGGAGTCTCGAGTCATGGGGGAGACCCCTTTAGAAAATAACAGAGCAATTCAAAACTTTTGCCTTATGTCTGTCCACATGGAAAACTCGTGGGTGGGGAAGGACATAGTCTTTTTTTTTTTTTTTTTTTAGAGAGAGAGAGCATAAGCAGGGAGAAGAGGGGCAGAAGGAGAGGCACAGGGAGAGAGGGAGAGAGAGAACCTTAAGCGGACTCCATACCCATTGCAGAGCCCGATGTGGGGCTCCATCTCACGACCCTAAGGTCATGACCTGAGCTGAAATCGAAAGTCTGACGCTTAACTGACTGAGCCACCCTGGCACCCCATGGAAAGATGTATTCTTGAGGTCATGGGCCATAGAGCATGGAGTCTTCACAAAAACACTTGGAGGTGGGTATTGATCTTTGAGCCCAGGTTTTTCACCTTTAGAATGAATTTCAGTGCCTGGTTCAAGGTGGTATATCTTGTAAGTGGCAAAGTATAGATTCACATACAGATAAGACCTGTCTAGCTCATTCAACTGTACTCAATAGGTCAAGTTCAAGAAGTTGAATATAACCTGGGGCAGGGCCCTAAGAAATGAAAAATAATTCAAAATGCCGTGTGAGAGAGCATCTCAAATGAGCATTTTCCTCCATAATTTCGTGATTTCTAAGGCAGATTTATTGAAGTTTGGCCTTTAGATTCTGTGCTCATGCATAGCCTGTCTGTTGGGTAAAGCCACATGGAGGGTGGTTGGGATTCGAGCTTCATGTGGGCTGTGGGTCTGCGGCGTGCCCCAGAGGAGGAGGAGGGGAGAGGCCAGGATTCAGGGAGAGCTGGGCAGTCAGGGGCAGTGCAGGTTTGGATGAGAAAGGGGGGGGGAGGGCGCCGGGGCGGCTCCGTGGGGTAAAGCCGCTGCCTTCGGCTCAGGCCATGATCTCAGCGTCCTGGGATCGAGGCCCGCATCGGGCTCTCTGCTCAGCAGGGAGCCTGCTCCCTCCTCTCCCTGTCTCTCTGCCTGCCTCTCTGCCTACTTGTAATCTCTCTCTCTGTGTCAAATAAATAAATAAAATCTTTAAAAAAAAAAAAAAGAAAGGGGAGGGGACAGGTCGTGGTTGCCCAAGAGAAGCCATGGGTCTGTCTAAAGGCTGCACAGAGCCAATCTTTCTGGTCCAAACCCTGTTTGTCCAGTAGGTAATTCAGGTCAAATTGGCAGTGGGCTTTGTCTTTGTTTAATCGGATTGGAATGTCTGAGGGAAGTTAGGCACACCCCAGTTGGCCACAGTCCCCACCATTCCTTATTACAGTTCCCCAGCTCGTTCACTTGTTACCCTCTGGGGCCATGGCAGCATTTGGCTCGGGACCTGGTCTAGCCATTTGTTTATATAGAGCTCCGAAATATTTGTTTATATAGAGTGTAATAATGATACTCTGTAATGATGATTTTTCTGCCTCAGCACCTGTTGTGGACTTTGCCAACAGGTCCATGGCAAAGACTTACCCTTTTCTTTCCTAAAAGGAACTCAGATTTTGTTCAAGCGTTTCTGTCCCTTCATCTCATAGTCTTAAGTTCCGTAGGGAAAGGGGACCCCCACTCTCAGGGTGGGGCCCCGATTAACCCGCACCTGATTGTCCTCCTCCTTGACCCATGATTGGTTGAACAAAGGGCGTAATTCTGGCCAATGGGACATGAGGAGGTCTTCTAGAGGCCTCCGGAAACAGAGGTTTCTCACCTGTGTGGGAAAACTGCTAGTAGCTACCAAGGTCTCTTCACAGCCATTCTGAGGGAGCATGTGTGGGGCGGGGGGCAGGGGGGCACCAGCTTCTTCCTTGTCAACAGCGGGGAGAACCTGATGGCGTCATTGAGCTACTGATCAACCCCGTGCAAGGTCTGTGAGGCACTGTAGGCACTGTGAAGCCAAGGGCTCTCCTTCTTGTTGGTTCTGGTTGGGTTCCATTTTATCCCATTTGCAGCCCAAACTGTTCTAATGCCCATCACCCCGTGATAGATTTAGTTTTTTTGTGCCATGCCTGAAATACTCTGAGTCGTTTCTTCTCTGTCATATGTAAGGTCGGAAAAGCAAGGGCAGCTTTGAGTTCTGCGTTCGCCTCTAAGAGCTTGGTGTAGAATCCAACGCGGTGTTAGCGATCAGGAAAGCACGGGATCTCTCCACTAACGGTGTGTCCTCCCTAAGAGCAACGTGGAAAGAACGTTAAAAACCCTCTGGATTTGGAAAAAAGGGGAAAAGATTGTGTTTTTCCTGATGCTGTTAGAAATCTTACAAAGACTAGATTAAAATATCAACAGCCTTGACTTTCACAATTCCACCAGTAATTTAAGAGGCGAGATAAAAACCTCTTTTAATAAAACTCAGTTTCGTTCTGTAAACTAAGTGTGTGTGTGTGTGTTTGTGTGGAGAGGGACAGATGTAGGTGTCATCCCCCCAAATTAACTGTGATCGAAATTAGGGTGGGGAATATCTAACAATTATTTGCAGACTAGCTAGTTTCCTGTCATTAAAAAAAAAATCCTGTTGCCTTCCTCTAGCCTTCTCAGTTGAAATACTCACTTATAAAATACAAAGCAGACTAAAAGCTATTGGAGCGGCACAGAGCTGTTCTTTCTGGTCCGAGGACTGTTTCCGCGGCGGATAATCCAGGTTGAAGGGGCAGCCGGGGTATGTCTTTGTAGAGATAAAATTAGATTTTCTTGTTGCTGTTCCTAAAAACGGGGAGATCATATTGTATTTCATTTTCCCCATTACAGAGTCTGGGAGTAGACGGTTGCATTAGTGAGCCCGAGAAACGCCAGTGAGCAGTTTTATTTATTCATTTTTCAAGCTGCAGGGATGTGAAGGGACGGGTGCTGAGCCTGGGGGCAGCGAGGCGTGGCTGCTTAGAATTCTTTTTTGCAGTTTCTTGCTGTTGTGAGTTCGGACACCCGGCTAACCAGGCAGAAGGAGGAGGGGAGTCCATCTCTGGTCAGGTCAGCCACGAGCTTGGGGTGCCTTTGACAGAATTCTGCAGGCGGATGTGTGTTCTGTGAACCCAGGAAAGAGAAGGGGCAGAAGCCCAGTGTCCCAGAGGGTAAGATAGCATATGGGATTGGGGTGGTAGCTCCCCATTAGCACAGGCCACCCTGTGTGGACCTCTCGTGGCTGGCCATCCACAGGGACTCTAAAAGCATGAATACCGCACCCCCGTGGTTGTCCCTGTCCCCTACAAACAGCTCTCGCTTTGCTCCCTCTTGCTCCAGACTTAGCGCAGATCATAAACCGGATTGGTCCACGGAGGCCAGCCTTTGTCAGAAGCATATTTAAAAGGAGCGTCGCGCTAGGCTTGCTTTTGTCTCGTTTCTTATTATACACAATACAGAGAACAGCTACGCTCGACTTGGGTAGAGTTGATTTCCAGTTCCACATCAGAAACTCTTTAAATTTGCAATGAGTGCTTGATCTTAAATCCCCGAGGTATGTTTTAATCCAAAATTCAATCAAAGTGAGAAAGCTCCCTGGGCAGTGCGGCCTTCGTCGTCAGCCCCTTTTTAGATGTACGTCGCTCAGTAGGTGAAATGAGAACGAGAGAGATGTCTTGCATTGCGTCAAGGATATGGGGAATCGGATGATGTCTGGTTGAAGCCGTTCCTCTCTCAGATAAAAAGTGGATTTTTCCATTACATCCAGAGGCGCTACGAGACCTCACTGATGACGACCACCCCTGTTTCATCTGAGAAAGATGCGTTCTCTTCCCTGGAGACCGAAACCCGTATTTAGCTTTCAGTAACTGATGCTAATGATTTCGCTTTGTCATATAGGAAACTAAAACCAGGCGTTCGAGGGGAAGGGGCAAGAGAGGGGACGAGGCCTCGTTGAGGGCCCTCGGACCCTGGGGACGGAGGGAAGTCGAAGATCGAGGCAGAGACATGCACCCAGGGAAAACGTCTCTCTTTGGATTTATGACTTTAGGAGCAAGGCCCCGTCAAGCAGAGTTGCCCTTTTATTTCCTCCAGCTGTTTTCCCTGATCAAGGGGAAGGTAGACCCGCCTCATGGAAAACTCTAGTCAAGACTTGGAATGCCAGTGTTCTTCAGTTGGCTCGTGGTGTCCAGTGTGAGAAGCTTTGCTGCACATGGTGAGGACGAGCATGGAGTTTCTGCCTGATGCTTCTAATGGGCCGTGTTTCCTCCAAAACCCCCCATTGGCTCGGCCTTGGCGGAGACTTATCGGATCTGCATCGCAATTAGAGATAATACTCCTCTGTCTTCCTCTCTGTGATTTGCCTTCCATGGGCAACTTCCTTCCCCTGCACCTCCAGAAATCTCTCTCTCTCTCTCTCTCTCTCTCTCTCTCTCTCTCTCTCTTTTAAATATTTTATTTATTTGGCAGAGAGAGACTCAGCAAGAGAGGGAACACAAGCAGGGGGAGTGGGAGAGGGAGAAGCAGGCTTCCCATTGATCCGGGAGCCCGATGTGGGGCTGGATCCCAGGACCCTGGGATCATGACCTGAGCAGAAGGCAGATGCGTAACGACTGAGCCACCCAGGCGCCCCTCTTGCGCTCCTGACTCTTCCTCAGCATCCCCTCCTGGAGGACGGAGGTGGGCATGATGAGGATGGGAAAACACATGTGTCTCCTTCCCAGCTTCCTTCCCTGGTCTCTCCCTTGGCTCTGTCCTCTTTCCCTCTCTCTTGAGTCTCTGGGCGTGGGATTCTCTGTCCCACAGCAGAGAAAGATGCAGCACCAAATAATTACCCCATTGAGGTTTGTGACCACTGAGGGCAGACTAGGTAGAAGTTTGTGTGATACGAAGGCCAAGTTCAAACACACCCTCACCATGGCTTTACTTTCCGTATTCAGTCAACATATCCCTTGGAACTTCATCCCAGTTAAGAATTTCCTTTCCTTGGACACAAACATCCCTAGAAGGAATAAAGTATTGTGCGTCTGTTACCAGTAATGTATGCTTAGTCTGAATGTACGTTTAATCCAAAGGCGAAACCTAAACCCATAGAGTAAACCTTAGAGTAGACAGGATGTGTGGACATCTTGGTGATTGTTGTTACGGTTTTAGATAGGTGGGATTTAAGAAAATTTTTTTGAATACCATCATGCTACTTTTTAAAAAATTTCTTTATTCATTTGGGAGAGAGAAAGAGAGAGGACAGTGCGTGGGGAGAGGGACAGAGAGAGAGAGAGAGAGGGAGAGAGAGGATCCTTAAGTGGACACCCACCGAGCCCAGAGCCTGATGCAGGCTCAATCCCATGACCCTAAGATCACGACCTGAGCTGAAACCAAGGGTTAGACGCTTAAATGACTGCGCCACCCAGACGCCCCTAGTCATGCTACTTTTTGTTGGATCTGTTGCTTACTACCTGGTAATGGAACTGAACTAAATCAGAGCACCCCAGGAGTGTCCTGTAGATACTCACTGTCAAAGGCAACCATGACGTTCTCTATCCTACACACCATCTCCCCGGCTATCACTCATTAGTGCCCTGTTGTTTGAGTTCCGCTGAGGAGAATAAAATACGTTGTGAAGGCAACAAGAATGAAATCGCTGAAATGATGAGACACGGCACAGACTCCATTGATAACATGATAGCTGAATGGTATTATTTCTGACTCTCTAGTCGGGATGGATAGGCTCCGCCCCGAGAGAGCCCTATGATTGGTTCCCTGATCTGTGATCTTTAATGGCAGGAAGGGACAAGAGGGGAGCTGTTAAGACCCACTCACTTCAGGAGTAATTGCAGCGATTAGCATCACCAAAAACAAAGGGTGCTGAATGGTGATACCAGTCACCTGCTCGTTAATCCACCTCTGTGGTCCCTGGAAGGACAAGAGGCATGGCAGGTAATGGTAGGCAGCCATTGGCTTAACTCGGTTCCACCCCAGTGGGCGTGCTGGCTGTGGGACTTCCATGGAGGGGACCAGGACAGCCTCTGGCTTTTGATATGTGGTTGCAGACCTACAGATGTTTTCTTCTCCCCCTCCTTTTTGACTCGATTTATTAAGCTATAATTCACGCATTGTACAACTTACCCATTGACAGTGTTTAATTCAGTGATTTTTAGTACACTCATGGATGTATGCAACCATCACCCCAGTCAATTTTGGAAGATTTCATCATCTCAGAAAGATACCCTGGACCCGTTAGCCCTCCATCTCCCTAGCCCCCGGCCCCCAAACCCTCCCAAGCCCTAAGAACCCACCCGTCTACTTTCTGTCTCTATAGGGTTCTCTGTTCTGGATGTTGCATATAAATAGAACCATGGAGCATGTGTTCCTTTGTGATGGCCTTCTTTGCACTCAGCACGTTTTCGAGGTTCATCCGTGTTATGAGAGCATCAGTACTCCATTCCTTTTATGGCCAAATGGTGCTCCATTCTGTGGATGTACCACACTGGCTTATCCATTCATCAGGGTTTGGACACTGGGGTTGTTCCACTCTGGCTATTATAAATAACATGTTATTATAAGCATTTTTGTATAAGTTTTTGCATAGACATATTTTCATTTCTCTTGGGTATATATGTAGGAGTGAAACCAAATACTTTCTTCTTGGGTCATCAGTAAGGAGTGGAAAAAACCAACTTATCTTCAGGAAGTGAGGACAGTGGCTCTCATTCTCTATTTTGCCCCATGGCTATGTGGACTCTTAAGTTGTTTGTCATAATATAGTCCACAGAGACCTTAAACATCTCAACACAACCCCACATTGGTCCATAATATTGATGACAAAATGTTCATCGAATCTGATGAACAGAAAGGAGCAATTTCCCTAAATGCCCCAGTAATTCACATGGGAACCAGAAGATAAGAGATAAAACCCCACGAATATCTGGGGCCCTGCCATATCAGTGTCGTTTATGGGATTTCTCCTGTAAGGTGAACGAAGAGTTTTGAACCTTGGCACACATATTGCTGAGAAAGAGACACTGGACTTGGTATGACTCTTCAGGTTTTGGAAGCAGCACATTACTACTCTGAGGAATATTCCTTGCCCCAGGAATGGGGTGAGTGGGAAGACTGTCAGTTTCAAGAGAGGGCTCGACAGAGAGTCCAGGCCAGGGCATAAGCTGTCCTGTCACTTGAGCCACTGAACCTGGCCAGTCTGGTGGTGTGAGGGGTAGCCCTATCAGTTACAGAAGCTCCGTGAACCTCATGAGCCTGGTAGAGGAGCTGTGGCACGGAACCCTAGGAGCAAGGCCGCCTTCTGTTGGAGGAGCAGCTCCCCAAGGGTGAACTTGGTATGAAGCTGCTATGGGTTCTGCCCTTTGTTGTCATATCTTTGCGTGAGGTAATGGGATCGGTACCTAAGCCAATGACAAACATGCTTGGGCAGGACCTGAGGGGGCAGCTTGGACAGACCTTTGTCCCGTGGGAGTACTTTGCATTGGACCCAATCAGACACTTCCCAATAGAGGATGCAATTCTGGAAACAAATAGAGGGTATCTCCCAGTAGCTTATGCGGCTGATCTGTATCAGCAGATCTCCTGGAGGTAGGATGCATGTCCAAAGTTTCAAAGTGACTGTACAGCTAAGGAAGAGACACTATTCTGTTCCTTTATGTCTTTTCCATGAAACACTGCTCTCAGTGGTAAGCTGGGTACTGCTCTTTATTGACTTAGAGATAAATTGGCTGTGTGGCCCTGGACAGGAAGTCTCTGCAGGCATTTTGCTGATCTTGGTTGAACCCTCTGCAAGATATAAAGACTCTTCCTTTCTTAGGAAGAGGTATAATCAAACATTCAATCTATTCCTTATTTATGTGGAGTAAGTTTCGGTTTGCACAGAGCTATACTGGAAATTACATTTGTACCATAGTCAAGGTTGACTTTCTTGGGAAAGCAAAGGAGTGGTATTGGCCAGACTCTTTTTCGTAAGTCACTCCAACTTTAATCGCCTTAATTAAAAATGGTAACCTATTAGGTGACTTACCAAAGCTTCCAGGGATAGATTCAGGCATGGCTGGATCCAGGAACTCACATAATTAATCCACTCACAGTGTCTCCCTTCCCATTTCCCTCCTGTCTCCCTTTACTTCAAAGACTTTATTTTTGTAGGTTTGGGCTGTTCAGCTTCACAGAATGTGGTAGGTGGAGGCTAGTGCTGGCTCTCTCATTGTTAGCAATTCTAGCAGAAAGAGGATTTTGTTGCCCTGAAGCCCATCATTATGTCCCTGAATTGGAACTGGGTTGGGTCCTGCGTCATCCTGCCTAGTGAACTGAGTGTTTGGTTTGTCCAGGCCCAGGTACACGTGCACCCCTGGGTCAGAGGTGGAGATAGCCACATCCGAGCAAGGGACACAGAGTGGGGGAAATGCGGTGCTCACGAAGGCCACTCGCTCTTTATCAGGAAAAGGGAAAAGGGGCCCTGGGCAGGCAAAGCCTCCGGTGCCCACGACAAGCAACCCCCACATCAACTGTGTTGGGAAGGCTTTGTCTTTACGTCTGAGCAAGTTAATAGTGATTGTAATGCCCGGGGGACGTTCATCTTATTTCAGAAAGACGGCTGTGAAGGAGCAGCTTTTGACTCTAATCAGTTTGCTAATTATGATTATTTTCATTAAAGCAGGTGTTCAAAAGCTTTCCACTTGGCAACACATTGTTAATGGTTTGAGTTATTGCATGTGGTCGGAAGCTGTTAAAGTGATATTTCTTGCTGAGTATCTGATCAATGATTTGAAGCAATTAGGGGCAAGTTCACCCTAATGGAGTTTTGCTGTATCTCTACTACTTTTCGTCCTTTTATTCTGTGAACATGAAGGTGCCCCGTGGCTACCTCGGGGAAGCTGCATTGGGCTTGACTCACATGTTGGCGCTGATATTATTATGACCATGTAAATCCTATTCAGACCTGGGCTTTTGTGGTACAGTGTAGTTTCTTTTCTTTCTGATATAGGATAGCTTCCTTCCTCCTCTTCCTCCTCTTCCTCCCTTCCCTTCATCCCTCCCTCCTCCTTTTCTTCCTTCCTCCCTCTCTCCCTTCCCTCCCCCCTTTCCTTCTTTTCTCATTCTTCCTCATCCTCCTCTTCTTCCTGCTTCTTTTTCTTCCCTTGTTGCTATAGGTACTTATTGCTAATTCAACCCCAAATTCTCTCCCCCATCTCATTATATTCACGGGCACTTGGAAGTGTATCACTTTTGTCTTCTTGAAGAAATCTCTCCTGGAATCTTTTCCAGGTAAGTACCGTCATCTTTCTCTTGTTTATATGAAAGGAGAAGAATAGGATTCAGAGCTAGAGGGACAGGTAGTGAATGACTGGGGCTCTTAGGGGCCCCAAGTCCCTGAAAATGTACACACTTAGGCCAGAAGTTAGCTTTTTGTTAAATATAGCTCATTCATTGTGCTTTTGTCTTTTCTTATAAACCAAAGTGTCTCTAAGCACATCAATATTTGGCATCCTATTAATTCCAAATCCCTATTGACTTTACCCATATCTTCTGCTGGATGGTTGGTGATATACATACTGACCAAAAAGTGCCTTCTTGATATTCAGAGATGAACTTCATCACTCTCCAGTAATTTATGAGTGCGAAAGAAGGGGTTCGTTTGTCTTTTCTCGGTGCATTTGTAATTCATATGTATGGCAATTTGATATAAATCAGAATATTTGGTTTCCAGTGATATTTCACTAGTCACATATCCTAAAGGGAAAAGAAGATATTGTACACAGAATCACAATAAATTCAAAGCCTTTTCATAATGCTTGACTCTATTCAGAACTGATTCACCTGTAACATTGCATCTGGTCCTCAAAAAGCTCTTGAGGTTCGGTAAGAAGGTTTGGGTATGGTTCCTTAGAGTCAAAGGTATTAATAGGTCCACATTCAAGTTTAATCAGTGCCTGAGATCACACAACTGCTTTCTGTATTTGGGCCTCAAAGAATCCTTGATGTGAACATGGTCCCTACACCCACTTCCTCAAAGGTAGAAGAGGAACCCATGAGGTATTACTGTCTCCACCCTTCTGACCACCCCTGTGTAGGGTGTGCTTGAAGGCGAGTTTGGGCCAAGGACAAGGTCAGCCGCTGTAGAATGATGGAGCTCTCTTGACCTAGAGATGTTGAAAACTGAGTCCCAAGGGGCTGAGCCGGAGTGGTTTTTTTCAGAAAGTGTTGGCTGAACGTAAACTTTAAAAAAAATTGACATAAAATCTCATCGTATAACATTAAGTACTTTAAGTGTATGAGTCACTGACTTCTGGTATATTCACAGTGCGGTGTGAACACCACCGCTCTTCAGGCCAAACCATTTTCGTGACCCCAAAAGGAAACTCTGCCCATGAAACAGTTAGATCCCAATCCCCGCTCCTTCCCCCCAGTCCCTGGTAAGTACCCGTCTGCATTTTGTCCCGATGCTTTACCCGTTCTGTATACTTCATGTAAGTGGGATTTTAACACAGGTGATCTTTCATGACTGGCTTCTTTCACTCAGCTTTGGAGGCTTGTCTGTGTGGTAGCAGATGTAAGGACTTCATTCCTTTTGACGGATGCATAAGATGGCGCTGTGTGGACACGCCGCAGGTTGTTCACCCGTCCATCCATTGATGGTCACTGGGTTGCTTCTATCTTTTGGCTACTGTGAATGGTGCTGCTATGATCATGTGTGTGTTTGTATATGAGTCCCTGTTTTCAACTCTTTTGGCTATATACTCAGGAGTGGGGTTTCGGGATCATACAGTATTCTATATTAAATTTTTTTTTAGGTAGGCTCCATGCCCAGCATGGAGCCCACCATGGGGTTTGAACCCATGACCCTGTGATCAAGACCTGAGCTGAGATCAAGAGTTGGACACTCAACTGACTGAGCCACCCAGGCGCCCCTCTATGTTTAATTTTTTAAGGGACCACCCAGCTGGTTTCTGCAGTGGCTGCACTGCGTATGATTCCCACTCGCAGCCTATGAGGCTTTGAACTTGTCCACATCCTCACCCACACTTGTTATTTTCCATTTTTTAAAATTACGGCCATCAAACCGGTGTGATGTGGCATCTCCGTGTGGTTCTGACCTGCGTTTCTCCCATGAATGGCGTTGAGCCCCTTTTCATGTGCGGTTCTGGTGTCTGGACGTCCTCTGACATGTTGTCGTCTAACCATCTGGGGAAGCATTCTCAGGATGTGAGAAGCCCCACCAAGCCCCTGCGATGTGCTCTTCCCTCTGTGGCCCAGGAGTAGATGCAGGGAAGCAGGAGGTGGGTGGGAAATGAAAGAAGTGAGTCCTGATCTTTCCCTCCACTCGGCGCTGCTTTGCTCTACTGGCCGGGCTGCTTTGCTCTACTGGCCGGGCTGCTTTGAAAACGCTATTCCGCACTGGCAGGATAGCTTAGCTTTTCTAAAGCCCACATACTGTTTCCTTGGACTTTTTGGGGGATCTGGCATCCTTCCAAATAGCTGTGTGCTGAGGACAGAGCTGGGCACAGCTGCGCCGGGTAATGAAGTCCAGGTCCCTCGAGCTGCCCACGATACGGCGTCAATAAAGAGAGCTTCCGAATTCAGACTGCAGCTTTATTCTGCGTCCTTTTCCGGCTCCTCACGGGAACTTCAAGGCTAGTTAGCTCTTCCAGAGTCTTGAGCTAACAATTTTAAACAAACTGCGAGTTTGCTGTGGGCCTGCACGTGGTGTGTGCTCGGCCTCAGATAGATAATAGATACAGACCCAAAAGTCAACTACCACCTTCTCCTGGAGAAGCCCTTGGAGCATGGCACGCCCCTCCTTACAGACCCTCGTGGCTCTCCCTTCCCACGATCCGTGAATATTCCTGCAAGGCCTGCAAGCGCGATGTGGCCCTGCCCACCTCCTGAACAGCCCCCACCCACTAGGCCCCATCACACGCGCTGTTCCGCCTCAGCCCTGCAGGTGGCGCTTGCGGACACACCAGGTCAACCTCACACCTGCTCCTCTCCTTCACCCTTCCCCGTCCTTCAGGCCTAGGCTGTTAGAGGGGCCTTGCCTCACCCACCTTATCAAAAACAATATGCCTCTTCCTTTGGTTTTTGTCAATGAAAAATTTATGCTGATACTTGTTAAAAGAGCAAGGAAGTCTTACTGAGGACCGATGAGATAGGGGTCCAGGCTCACGACAGGGAGAGCAGTTGGGCCCATCGGCCAACACAAGGACAAGTGAGGATTTATGGGCAAGCAGCAGTTTGGGGAGGGGGCTCAGTGGATGGAAAGTGAGTAAGGGGAGATGTCGGGGGTGGGGGGGCGCCCAGCTACGCTGCCGACCTGATGGGATTCCTGCTGCAGGCAGGCCAGGGAGATCAGGTGTCAAGACTGAAGGATTCTCTTTCAATGACCTTCACAATGACTTGCAAAAAGTGGGTTCTGCACGCCCAGCAGGGATGGTGCCGAAGGGCAAGGTCTAATTGGGAATGGGGTGAGAGGAGCCTGGTCGAGTTTGATAAGGAGAAAGGCTGTGGCATTCCTCATGGTCCAGACCCCTGGTGTTGCCTTTACTGACCTGATCACCATCTACACCTCCAATGCTCACAACGGAAGAGTTCACCTTTTCTGGTTTTGTCTTCCCCAGGGAAGCAAAAGCTCATGGCGTGGAGGTTTTTCACCCTCTCCAGCCCTGTCCTCAGTGTCCAGGGTAGGGTGTGTGCTCAGTGAGCGCATGTGTGGTGGGAAGCTGTCCAGTCATGCGAACACAGAATGTGGGCCATTTCTTGCACAGCGGATGCACACAGAAAGCAGACGGGGCTCAGGGGGTCTCTGTAAAGAGTCGGCCTACCTGTTAGTCTCCGCAGCTCACCTGTGGGATTGCCGAAGCATCGTTGGGGTCCAGATCCCACCCTCCTTGGCTTAGAGAATTCCCTGGCAGGACAAGACTTCTGCAGTGATGGAAGGTGTTAGCTTTCCCGTCTCCCATTTCGTGCCGACATTGCCTGTCTCTCCTACCTTTCTCAGGCAGCCTTCGGACCGCACAGAAATTCCAGGAAACTCACCAGGGACAGCCTGGACCCCCACTGTAGTACAGTTTGGGCATAGACTACAGAACGGAAGCAGGGGTTCTGGGGGAGTCTGTTCTATTCACAACACTGGCCATGCTTATGTCGCGATAGCCCGACAGTCAAGGCTTCTTGGAAGAAATTGGTTCCGACACTGTTAGAAATTGGACTCCAACAAGCTTGGACTGTACGTCCCGCTGGGTATCCCGTGGTGGTTGCTGGCATCCAGAATTCTGCAGACGCTCCTGGGAGCCCGGCGCGGGCATAGGCTAATGCAACGTTAGCCGCAGTGCGGAGGTTTTCTGTGCTTTGTTGAGAACAAGGCCATGAATCTCAACAGTAAGCTCCAGCTCTCTGAAGTCTCACGAGCCCGGTGCCTGTATTTTAAAGTAACTTTAGGTGGAAAAATGTCTTCTGGCACTTTTATTTGAGACGAAATGGGCTGCAAGGTCAAATGCAGTCTCCATCTGACCATGAGCATCATCAGAGCTGGTGAGTGCTCACATGATTTATGAGAACTTTGGCCAGAAACATACCCTTTATTAAACAGCTTTCTCGCCTACCCATCGGACTGCCAGAAATACCATCTTGGTACCTTGAATCAAGGCAAATGTGTTCTCTAGCAGGCGTCATCGGCCAGCCTGCACTCTTCTTTTGTGTTAAAGATGGGTCTTTGAAGCCCTGTGCTGGGCATGGGAAGGGAGGTGTAAGGAAGCCAGGTGTGTGGCCCTCCAGTCTGAAAGTCATGTCTAGTTAGCTGCAGTCCTAGCAGACTGTCTGGTTGGCTTTCAGCCTCCAGAGCCCTTGTGGGTTAGATAAGGAATGTTTAAAGGGCAAAGAGAGGATGGGTAACCACCATTCTAGTGGTGCTATGAATCTGACTACTTTAGATTCCTGACATAGGTGGAATCATGCAGTGTCTGTCCTTTGCTGCTTTATTTCAGTCAACAAGATGTCCTCCAAATTCATCCAGGTTGTCGCAAGTGGCTGAATTTCGTTCTTGGGAAGGGATGAATCATATTCTGTTGTATATATCACACCTTCTTTATCCATCTGTCCACCCATGGATAAGTTTCGGTTGTTTCCATATCTCGGCTGTAGTGAGTAGTGTTGTAATGAACATGGGAGTGCGGATAGATGTCTCTTAGGGATGTTGATTTCAGCTCTTCTGGATAAATACCCAGAAGTCGGATTGTTGGATCATATGGTAGTTCTATTTTTAATTTTTTGAGGAACTGTCACACTGTTTTCTAGAGCGGATGTGCCCTTTTGCGCTCCCACTAACTGTACAAAGTTTCCACTTTGTCCACATCCTTGACAACAGCTGGTATCTCTCTCTTGTCCTCTTGATGACAGTCATTTTAGCAGGTGCGAGGAGGTAACTCATTGTGGTTTTGATTTGCATTTCTCTGATGACTAGTGATGTTGAACACCTTTTCATGTACCTGTTGGCCATGTATATGCCTTCTTTGGAATAATATTTATTTGGTTCCTGTGCCCACTTTAAAATCAGATTGTAATTTTGCTATGAAGTTATATGAATTCTTTATATATTTTGGATCTAACCTCTTATCAGATATGTGATATGCCAATATTTTCTCCCATTGGGTAGGCTGCCTTTTGTTTTGTTGATGATTTCCTTCACGGTGCAGAAGCTTTTTGGTTTGATGTAGTCCCACTTTTTAATTTTTATTTTTGTTGCTTGTGCTTTTGGTGTCAAATCCAAAAAATCATTGCCAAGCCAAGTCAGTCCTTGCCATGTCAAGGAGCTTACCTATCATGTTCACCATGTTTTCTTTTTAGGGGTGTTTTTAAAAATATATACTGAAAAGACCCTGGAAGGTTGGTCACAGCCCTCACTGAGTGATCTCTTACAACTGCAAATGTGGGGGGTCTCTCTCTGGGATCGGTAACCTTCTTTCTTCTTGACACTTCAGGCGTAGGTGTGGTAATAGTTCCTTGCTCCTGCTGACCACCTACTCCCATACACACCTTCAGCTCCGCTGAATTACAAACAGTCAGTCCCACTCCTTGAATGAGCCATGTGTATTCAGCTGGGACCCTGAAGGATATATTTGAATATCGTTATTGATAGATACATCCACAATTTTCCTTTGAGCTTCACTTTAGCTAGATCTCACAGATTGTTATGCAGTGTTTTCAACATATTTTTTTCTAGAAATCTTGCAAATTTGGTTTCTACTAAAAGTATGATACACAACATTAAGTTTGATAGGATTATTTGCGTAGGCATTCTGTATATTTAATTTTTAGTCTACTTGACCTGTTTGGGTCCCAAGTGTCATATCATTTCCCCATATTTCACCATTATCTCTTGTTGTGTCTGGCTTATGGATGTTGTTGCTCTGTTTTGGGTTCATAGCCATCAGTTACATTATTAACTATAGCATTTAACATTATAATATGTTACATTTCTTTTCCCATTTACTGCTCTGAGGCCTGAATCCTATCTTGTTGGATATCAAGATCCAGGGTACTACTACTTGTGTTTAAAAATTTAGACTACGTACATAAAAAATCCAAGATAATCTTTTTTCTATTTCTTTCAATTCAATTAGCCAACATATAGGACATCATTAATTTCAGATGTGGAGTTCAGTGATTCATCAGTTGTATATAACACCCAGTGCTCATCACATCCCGTGCCTTCCTGAATGCCCATCCCCCAGTGACCCCATCCCCCCCACCTCCCCTCCAGCAACCCTCAGTTTGATTGCTATAGGTAAGAGTCTCTCATGGTTTTTCTCCCTCTCTGATTTCTTCCCATTCAGTCTCCCTTCCCTTCCCCTATGATCCTCTGCACTGTTTCTTATATTTCACATATGAGCGAAACCATATGATAATTGTCTTTCTCTGATTGACTTATTTCACTCAGCATAAATAATACCCTCTAGTTCCATCCACATCGTTATAAATGGTATGATTTCATCTTTTTTTTATGGCTAAGTAACATTCTATTTGTGTGTGTGTGTGTGTGTGTGTGTGTGTGTGTGTGTGTATACACACACCACCTCTTCTTTATCCATTCATCTGTCGATGGACCTCTGGGCTCTTTCCACAGTTTGGCTATTATGGACATTGCTGCTATAAACATTGGGGTGTATGTGCCCCTTTCGTTCACTACATTTGTATCCTTGGAGCAAATACATAATGGTGCAATTTCTGGGTCGTTGGGTAGCTCCATTTTTATCTTTTTGAGTAACTTCCATATTGTTTTCCAGAGTGGCTGTACCAGCTTACATTCCCACCAGCAGTGTAAGAGGGTTCCCCTTTCTCTGCAGTGGTTTCTCTGAGTCAGTGGTGCTCTAATGGTTTTCTCAATGGGATGCTATTGGTATTTGGGGCAGCACAGTTCTTACTGGATCAGCCTAGCCTGCGTATTTCAAACTGTCTAACATCTTGGTTTCCCTCACACTATCAACTTTGCCCCCTAATTTTGTTCCAAACAGCCCCCCTAATATTTCCAGATGTTCCCTTGGCGTAGGTACCACCCTCTAGCTACTCCCTTTTGTCAACCACTAAAAAATACCCATGGGCTTCGCCAAGTGATGGATATATCTTCTTAGGAACAGAGCTCGGCAGCAATTTGAGAGATGTGTGCAACTCCCTCCTCCCTGTACCTTTTTTACTTTTCAATTTTTCCTGGGTCATTGAATTTGACTTAGGATTATAAGCGCTATGGAAATGCGTTGGCTTTGTCCCATCATTTGGAGTAGAAATTGTTGAGCCCTGGACTTTAAATCTCAAGATACCTGTCATTTTATTATTTATTTGTGATTTCCCCCAACCACACATCTGCCTCACACTTGCTTTTAATTGCAATGCTCCTGAAAGATTCAGAAATCCCCGAGGGTAGAGATTTTTCATTTGTGATGGCAACATCAATTCAAGACCTTTTGTAATATTAGAGCTTTCAAAATAATGAAGTCTTGAATTTTCTCACTTTCATTAAAATCAACCACTGAAACCAAGTTTAATGCCTCCTAACTTTGCCCTTCCATCAGGGAAGTTACAGCGGCTCAATAGTACTGACTGTGATTTATTTCTGTAAGGCGTGTAAAGAACTTTATACGCTCATACTTTGTCTTCCATTAATCTGGTAATTTGCCATCACTGTCCCATCTCCCCCGGACATAGGCTTCGGAGATGCAGTACCTCACAGATGTTCACACTTTTACATGAATGCGGGCGGGCTTGTTCTCTGGAAGCTCATTGCTTCTTGGAGAATTAGAGAATTCTTTTCTTGTTGCTGCTCAGAGAAGAGCCAGCCATCGCTGGGCCCATTGGAGTGGTGTTAGCAGGAATACTGTATGTATGACCGACCCTGTTGAAAATATTCAATTACTCCCTTATGGGGGCAACTCAGTTACTAGACATACCTCCAATCAACATATTTTACAAAATTACTAAACACATGGGATGCATGTAAAACCAACCATTTCGCTTCCCGTTTCTGAGCCTTTGTTTATGCTATTCTATCTGCCTAGAATACCCTCACTTCTTTCTTCCTTCTGAAAACATTTCTGACACTGATTGTAAGGACTGATGTAAATTCTACCTCTTCTTTTAAATTCTGTCTGGTGTGACATCCTGTACCAAGCTTCTTTACTGAGTGTATTTATTAACTTCACATCTTCGCCATCCACCTGAGCATTGAAAACAGCGTGTCTGAGGAGACAGCCTCTGTCTAAGCAACGAGCGTGAGATGGCTTCCATGTTCTTTGTGGCAGGTGGCAAAGGAGACTCGGAGTGAGGACTCATTTGTGGATTATATAAAATTCCAGAAAGCATGTTATCTTCCCAGGTCAGAACTCAAGTCTGCTCACATTATATTTTTAGCCCACCTCCCCGATACGTACTTACGATGTTGTCTTATTAAGCATACTGGGCGGCGGTTGGCATAATGAGGATGAAAAGCCCTTTTGTGTGTTTGGAGGCAGAGGACTGCGTGCTGTCACAGACATATTTGCCGGCCTCCCTTTTATCTGTGGTCTTCACTTTAATTTGTTTTTAATTGCCTATTTAGCACACCTAGCAATTAAGGTGAAATGGCTCTTTGACAAATGTGAGAGCTTTCTAATTAGTGCTAATTGCTAGTGCTAATTGCTTTTGTTAATTAAAAGTAATGCTTTATATTGTGTTATTGGTATTCTCGTATATAAAACTGGATTAATGACTTCCAATCAATCCTGCTACAAAAGGACTTTCCTTTGCAATCGTTGGGACTTTAGGGCATGCTGCTTCTGCAGAATGAACAAAGGTGCCCAGGACCTCAGGATAAGTAAAGAGGGAGGCAGGGAGTGATTGCACAAGACGGCTTTGACCGCTGGCTCAGCCTGTCCGCGCCGATGTGGAGGTTCCTCGGCGAGGGGTGGTCCGGGCTGCTGCACCAGGCAGGGGTCCAACAAGAGGAAGGGGCGCTCTTGCATTGCGGTAGTTTGAGGTTAATCTAGTGGTGAGACTATAAACGTGGGACCGGGTAAAGGGAGTTGCAGCAAGAAGATCTTTACCGGCCTTTCATGAGACAGACACAGGGAGGGCACGTTTGCTAGAACCTGGATGCTGGAACAACAGACACGTAGGCAAAGACTGCTTTTAGAAGATCAGGGACCATGGGGTGGGGGATATATTGATTCAAACTGAAGCAACCTTGCAGGGATGGAGCAAGTGGACTAATAGCCTGTCCTCACTTGACTTTTTCTCTCTGAACACTTGCTAGGGCCCGCCCTTTGCTGCCCTAGAGGGTGAGGGAGCCCATCAGTGATATTCGTGCAAGTCAGAGCTCTGGCTCTGGGGCAGCCAACAGAGAGGAGAGTGGATCTGTAAAGCCAAATGGAGCCGATCAGAGCCACCTGCTATATTTACAGCAGAAATTCCTAACTGCTAGGCCAGTTTGGACCTTGTGGTCCCTTTGGGGAGGGCCTGGGGGGAATTATCTCTGGGTATAGTATCATGGTGTTGTAGGTCCTTTCCTTCGGTCCGTGTGTTTCCAGTTTGAGAAGTGGCTTCGTGAGGAAGCAGGGAAAGAGAGCATAATGTTTTGCTGGGCTCTTGTTCTCCAGTTCTTAGTCAACCATGTCTAATTTCTGCTGGCTGTGTGGGTGAAGAGTACTTATTTAAGGGCCCACCTCTGTTCCTGCCAGGGATGCCCTCACCTGCCAACCATTCCCATAGCGCTCTCTTGGCCGGGCTCCTGGGTGCCTTCTTGACCTTGCTGCTCGTTATAATTGGCTCACCCTTCTGCTCACAGGGCAGGGATCCCTTCTGCCCATCCCCATTGCCAATAGGGAGGCTTGTCCTCCAAGGGCATCTGTGATGATCAGCCCTGGCCTGTAGAGGCAGCCACCATGTCACTCCTCAGTGTCCTCGTGCCCTTCCGCCATGTACTTTATTTTATTATTTCGTTTTATTTTACTTTCTCTTATTTTATTTTTTATTGTAAGAAGTGTCTTTCAGGTCCTCCCCTGGAACGTTAACATTTTGTGGGTTTTCTTGCCTGCATGGCGGCTCCTTCTAGCACACCATGTCTCTTGAGTCTTTCGATCCTTTATATCACCATCTACCGTGGTAGTCCTGCTGGTTGTACATCAGCAACAACTTGGAGATTGCAATGGCCCACACTAAGCAGCACACTAAGACAGCACATTAGTGATATTTCCTGGGGCCTCGGCAGGGTATTCGGTCCTCTTGCATGAAGCTAGTGCCAGCTTGATAGTTACGTTCTGTTCCGTGGATCCAGCACCCTGGCGACTGTCCCACGCCGGTTTTCTGTGCTCTGCTCCATGTTGGCCACCTTCACTGATTCCAAAGGGCGCTTTGGTTCTGGCATGGTCCTTCCGAGTTGTCCTGAGATGGGGTGAGGAGGGGGGCTTAATCCATCCTCATCAATCACTCATCCGCTGCTTGATTACCTAGGAAACGGAATTGATGGAAACCAATTTCTTGTATTAAATGTTCTCTGTGTAAATGATTTAGGCTGGTTTTAATTAATTCCCCACTTTTGGACATTGAAGTTATTTCTTGCTTGTTACTGGAAGCACTGAGCTGTGACCATGCTTGTTTCTAAGTCTTTGGGCACATTCACGATTCTTTTATAAAGCTCGATTCCCAGAGGGGGAGGAATTGCTGGCTCAGAGATTTAAAGCTCTTGTTCACCTATTGCTAACTTGTCTTCTGGAAAGATTTTACCAGCTTATACGCCCACGCTCGTCCTTTTTGGTCACTGACTATACCTTAAACCTTCACATGGGCCCTCTGAGCCCTCGTTTGCCAATAAACAGTGTGCGGCTGCAGACAGCACGCCATGGTGGGAATGGTGACCTGAGTTTGGTGTTATGGGCGATTGGCGCAACTGTCCCCAGTGGTCCTGCCAAATGTGACCTACGGCACCGAACAGTGGGAACAGGCCTCGCCTTCCGTGAAAGGGCTGCTAAACATTCCATGCATTAGGTGGGTGGAAATGGTGCCACCATGTTGCCTGTTGCTTCCCACGTGTCTGCGCTTCCTCTCCTGTCGTCTCTGATATCAGGCACCAGTTCCTCCTCCTCCGTGAAGCCTTCCTTGACTTCAGCAAGTGCCTGCTCAAATAATATGGTGTACACGTCCTATATTCCACATGTGTATCTCTTCCTATGCCTGTCTTCAGGCTCACTTTCTTGGTTGGGGCGTACCTACCTCCCCTGCTCCCCGTCCCCTCCCTCCATCCCACGGTGCTTATAATCACTGTAATAATGGCAGGTGGAGCTGAATAAGCTGTTCTTTTTACCAAAATTCTGGTGATCTTTTTTTACCCCCAGGGAGCCAACAACGTGCTCTCTATTTGGGGTTGACGCTTTCATAAGGTCAAGATGCTACCCACCACTCCCTGCCCCTCAGCTCCTTGGTAATTCCCCTGACATCCTGTCCACCACAGCCAGACTAGTGTTGTTTGTTACACTCAGCTGCACCCAGGCTTTGCTTGTTCCCAGCGTTGAGTGCAAGGGCTAGCTCATGGGCAGGATAGACTCTCAAGTAGAGTTGTGAGACTGAGCAAATAAAAATACTACAGGAAACCTAGTTAAATGTGAATTTCGGGTAAACAACAATATATTTTAGTATATTTTTGGTATGCTTATGCTATGCTCTTCATTGTTTATCCAGAATTCAGTTTTACCAGGACATCTTATATTTGTTTGGCAGCCCTCTACTCAAAGAAATTGCCCTGGTACGTGTCGTGTTGACAATGCCAAGGAGATGCGTGCTGCCTCTTATGTGAGTTTATAAAGGAAAATTGTTATCTTAAAGTAATTTACCCATCTACCTAGGCTCAACCAGCCGCTCCCTCTCTCCTTTTGTCTCTCACTCCCATTTGCCTTTCCCCCTGTCTTCTTTATCCTCGCCGTGCCTCTGAGGATTCTAAGGAAGTTCTCACCACAACCTGAGACACATACACAGTGAATCTAGAATGAATCTAGCAAAAAGCATAGATGTCCTACCCATCATTATAAGTGGGGCACTGAAGTCTTCAACTATCACTGTTGAATTTTCTATTTCTCTTCTCAATTCTGTCAGTTTTTGCTTCATGTATTTTTGAGCCTTGTTGTTAGGTGCACACATGTTTATAATGGTTATAATATCCTGATGGATAGACCTTTTTGTTATTATAAATGTCTTTCTTTAATTCTAGTAAAAAATTTTTTTAAAGATTTTATTTATTTGACAGACAGAGGCAGCGAGAGAGGGAACACAAGCAGGGGGAGTGGGAGAGGGAGAAGCAGGCTCCCTGCTGAATGGGGAGGCTGATGCAGGCTTGATCCCAGGACCCTGGGGTCATGACCTGAGCCAAAGGCAGACTCTTAATGACTGAGCCTCCCAGATGCCCGTCTAGTAAAACTTCTTGCTTTAAAGTGCATGCAGTCTGATATTAATGCAGCCACGTCGTCTCTCTCGTGGATGCTGTTTATATAGGTTTTCCCATCCTTTCATTTTCATCTCTGAATATGAAGCGTGTTTTCTGTAGACAACATATCATTGGGTCTTGCTCTTTAATCCAGCTCGCTAAGCTGTTTTTGGATTGGCTTGCTTAATCCATTCTCTTAATCCACTGCTTCTCCCGGAGGGACACGCCTGCTGTTTGAGCAGGCGCTGGGTTGAAGTGGTAGCCCCTGGTCTTCCGGGCTTGTGTTCCTGGTGTGCAGCCTCTTCCCATGAATGGGCTGGGGTGGGGTCAGTTGGAGTCTCAGCCTTGTCGGCCTCCTGTAGCTGGGGTAGACATTCTGCCCTGTAAGGTAGGACTGGCAGGGGGAATGAGGGCTCATCCTTTCAGCCATGCCTTCCGGGGATTCTGGGGATATGACAAGGGCCAGTGGTATCCCTAAGTGGAATGTAGCCCTAGCCTGGGAGCTAGGTGTCTGCACCTGCCTGAGCCAAGTCACCCAGCTCTGTTATAATAGTTATACAGACTTAGGATATTTTCTCAAACAAATACGTCTCCATTTCCTAAATGCCCTTAGGACAATTCCCAGAGAACTTAGGTGATTATTTTAAAAAACAGTTTTCACTAGTCAAGTGGTAGATTTTCCAGGGACAGCGGTCACTGGGCTCCTTACACCACCATGCCAAAATTCTTCCTCTAACGGCAACTCTGAACTACATAGAGTAAGACTTTTCTTTTTTTCTATTGCCTGCACTGGTGTGTGGGCTGCAAGTTACCATTTTTATTTCACAGAAAGGTTTAGTGCTAGTATCTTTATTTGTAATGTATGACACTAAGTCCCCCGATATTACTTATTAAATATTTAGATTGTAGCATTTTTGTTACACCTTCTTGATCCAGAGGACAAAACGCATTGTTAGAGCTGGCGTTCTTACTTCATGAATATTTGTGAATTTTTATTAACAAATCCCTTTGAACTAGTAGTCCTGTTACAGATTTAAATCCTCACCCTAAAGACAAATTTATTGTTTTTGATTTGTGCCCTAGGGAGAGATTTAGTCTAGGCAGAGTTTATATGGGGTTTTATGACAACAACGCTATTTAGCTCCTTGAAATGTTAAGTCATGTGTGTATTCTGTTCAAATACTTAAAGACTTTGCTGTTTGTGAGAGAATTTATCTATTGTTTTTCACCCTCATGGCTAATGGTAGATCAATATGCCAAAGAAACCAAAGCAAGTAGCCAAATTACCTTTATGCTCTATGTTTTCCAGTCTTTGGTGAAATTGATGAGGCGGGGGTGTATTTTTTCCCCTTTGCCATTTAAGGATTATGTATGAGGATTTGTTTGTGTCCTTTATGTCCCTAATGTACGACACTATATGTGTGTGCGCATTTCCCATCTAATATTTTGAATCGATGACCCAGTTAAACCACATTTGCTAAGTAATATGTTGGGACATATTCATGTGGATTGTAACTTTTAACCAGATGTGGCTCTAATCCTTAATTAGAAACCACACAGAAACCCGCTCATCACCCCTCTCTTATTCTTATCAACCAAAAAGCTTGTGGAAGACTTACTGTGGGTAATACTTCCAGAGGCATCTCAGGGATACAAAGAAATATTCACTTGAGTCTCCTGCAGGAACCCCTACTTCTCCCAGTCGGGCTAGGTTCCGGATACGAAACTATTCAGCAGATGAAAATTTGTGTTTGGAGATGCCTGAGTGGCTCAGTCAGTTAAGCGTCTGCCTTCGGCTCAGGTCATGATCCCAGGGTTTGGATAAATACCAGGATAGGTGTGGAGGCAGAATTCCCAGAGTTCTAAGACAGGAAAAAGCTTACTAAGACAGGAGAAGAAAGGTTTCCCATTAGGGCTATGCCTAGGGGTGGGGTTCTCAAGTTCGGCTTTTCAACAGGTTCATCTGGAGAAGTTGTTGAAAAGCAGATTCCTGCTCTGCCCCTGAGGGATCTATGAAATGTGTCTTCACTCCAGACATAGTGGGCACAGGCATCATGGTTTTTATAAGCTCCTCGGAAAATCCTGTTATAGAGTGTTGTCGATAAACCTCACGTGCTCTGTTAACGGTGATTTTCAAGGCACCACATCCTAAAACCATTCATTATGGAAATTGGTGAGTCTATGGATGAGTTCCTCTTACTGGACTACTTCCCATTGTTGTAAATGACAGCGGGCCTTACAACTTCATGTAACACACTGGAGCTCACAATGGAAATTATTAATTCTGCGTGACAACCTTATTTATCCACCTCACAGCGCATTGGATATTTTAATATTTTAACGTGTCTACAGCCTTTGTTTTGTTGGCTGAAATGTAGGTATGCTGTAACACCGTTCAGTGACTATCCTGTGTAGAATTTCTCTTAGATCCAGACAGTCCCAAATGCCTCTCCAGTGCTAGCTCAGCCCTGTGCTAAAGGTTTCAGGCTCCGGGAAAAATGATCTGAAAGAATGAGCATACTCAAGAAAATGTCATTAAGATGAGAGTTTTGAATTATACTCATTGATTTTGGAAACTTGGCTTTTGTTAGAGTGAAAAATCAGTTTTAAGTATTTTTGAAAAAGGATTATGAAGGATTTGCATTTGTTTAATGTGAACTAAAACTCCGCAAGTGGCCTGAAATGTCACCATCGAGGATTTAATCCTTAATTTAAGTTATGTTTCCGGTGCCTCCATCACGCTGACAGTGCTGGTTGGTTTCAGGCTGGTGATGTGATCGTTCAGAGGGGCCACCATGCCGGGGAAAGGCAGATCTGATTGGCCGTCCCTAACTCTGCGATCTGGACCAAGCTGCCTGCCTCTGAGGCCGATGTGGACTCGAGAGCTTAGCAGGCTATAAAAGCATCTCAGTCCCTACCCTCAACTCTGCTGTCCTCCCTCCCATTACCCATTACCAGCCATCAGACGTGGAAAATCCCTCAAGCATGTCGACCTGGTGTTTCTCAAGAGCTGGCCCTGGAGGGGAGAGGAGACGGGCCTGGGCATTTTGGGGGGAGTGTGGTTGCCCATGTGGAGTTGCTTCTTCCTCTCCTCTGGTATATTCCCACCTTCTCTCTTTTCTCATCTTTTCTTTTCCCTCTCTTTCTCTTGCTGGGTTGGTTCCATGGTGCCGGGGGCTGGATCGTGGATCATCGCCGCCGTGATATTCCTGTGGCACCTGAGTCTCTCTCTGAGAAGTGGTCACAGCAATAGTTTTTCTTCTTCCATCAACCGACTGCCACCTTATGTGTTCCATTCTCTTTTATATCAATTTCCAAGGGGCCTCTGAGCTGTCTGTCTTTATTGAATTTATCAATCTTATGCTTAGCCATGAATGTTTAGGGTGCAAAATCCGCCACGTTGGAAAAGAATGAAAAGACCCAAGCAGAAATGAATACAGCCTGAATGGGGGAGCCTGAGAAGTCTGACGTTTTTTATCATTGACATTTGGAAAAGGTTGGGCTAGATTTTGGGGGGCTCAGCAGCCAGGCAGAGGAGTTTGAACTTGATGGAGAAGGGATAAAGCTGCCGAGCACACTCAGAGATGGAGACTGGGTGCAGGAAATTGACCAGGGAGCACTTTGCACATCAACAGCCACGGAAGGAGGACTAGCAGAGGCCAAGTTGGCATTGGCAGGCTCCACAGTGCCTCTGCTGGCCATGCTGTGCAGGGTTCTGAAGCCACACACACAATGCCTGTCCATTTCCTCCCGACCTGGGCGGTCAGTAGGTACGGGCTTCCCCTGTCCCCAGTGCCGTGACTCGGGGTGAAGGAGCTGCCTTCATCTGAGGGCGGTTTCCAGAGAGGGTGACAGCCCAGGGGGGCCAGTCAGCAGGCTCAGCAGCTGGGGGAACAATCCTGCTACCCTGGGGGAGAATTTGGGTAACCTACCATGGTGTCCATTATAGGAAGTCAGGATTGTTTCTTAAGTAATCTACTGTCAGTGTCCAAATGGTTATTTGGAAGTGGTTAGGTGCCTTTGAAGGAACAACCGAGTGAGTCCTTTAAACTGTGAGAGAGGACGCGAACCTCAAGGCGCTAAGGTTTACAGTAAAGCTCTGTGGAGAAGTGAGTGGCAGCAATGCAAATCATTATTATACCTAATAGCATTTGCTCCCATACATTTTGCACTTGACTGGCACTGTAGCAATGTTTAAATGTGCCATCTTGCTTTGCATTCTAGAGACCGTGGTGTGGTGTGCCGTGTTTCATTACCATTCTGCCGGGTGTCAGCATTTTTGTGATACAATTAGAGGCATGTAATTCCCAGAACAAATGAGCCATTTCGAATATTGTGAGATGTGTAATTCAATATAATATGAGCCTGCAGAATAATTGAGTTTAGAGAAACAAATATGCAGGGGTTTGGGCTGAACAACCAGGCAGATGAAGAGCTGGACGGCCCCCTTCCCACCTGCCGTGATCATCAGCACGCAAGTGACACCTGAGGAGAGCCACCACAAGAAGCAACAAACACCTGGGGCCTGTCGTCTGCTTTGTTAAAGCTGCCCTTGCCTCTTAAAGACAGGATTTCACATCCCCTTGGAACTGTGGACAGTATAACCCAAATAAGGAGGAACTGTAAATAGGAGCTCCACCATGAATGAAGAGAACATTGGGCTCATGAAGCTATTCTGTTCTCATATTTTCCTGTTATGTAGATTCAACCCAAAGTAGGTCTTATTCGTCTTCTTTCCAGAAAATAGGTGGCTTTGAATCTCGGTCTTCTAGATCTCAATTGAAGTTGTCGAACCATTTTTAATTACTCTTGAGCTCACCTGGTAGGACAATATGTGGTTGTTGGGGAGACTGTAGCAGGGGTCCGCCCGCTATGGGGATGTGCAAAGGTGGGAAGGGGACTTGAGAACCCAGCCCCTTACTGAGCAAAGAGAAGACCAACTGCTGCGTTGCACCCGTCTGGACCACCAGGCTTCCCAGCCCTCCGTGCACAGCCCTCCCCCAGTGCTCAGTGCATGGCGGGCCCACTTCTCCCTCACGGGGCCTGCTGAGTGGTGCCGGGTGTGGCTACAGCCTCCTGGCGCCATCTTGTTGCAGATCTCCGACACCTCTGACTTGAGTCTTACCCGCCACCTGCTTCATTTTCTCCTCAATCAGTTAATCTGATCAGGAACTCAATGTATAACATTTAAACCTGTGTCCCTGTTTAATTTGCAGGGGACAGAGCGCATGATATGGTGAATTCTAAAATGTTCTGACAGCCTGAAAGCTGTCTCCATCATACCGTCTTTCTTTAAAGCCTACCTTGGATCGTCCATCTCTGAGGTGGCAGAGGTAGAACATTTCTGTGCAGCTCGCCCAGGTTTGGTGGGGGAGAAGAACAGTTAAGAGGCACTGAGCAACTGAGATGTCCCAAGAGCTGGGGAATGGCTAGCCCATGGCATACACCTGTCAGGTCTTGGTCATGAAATATTTTGAAGTATTAGCCAAGTTGCCAGGCAGATATTTAATGACCCTGCTGACTTAGGGAAATGCTGGTGATGAAACATGAGGAGACAAATGGGGTGCACTATGGCTGGGTTTCAGTGGCTGGCTTTCCTGGTTTGCCTCCTCAGGAGTCACCCTGAGGGTCTGGCATGTGCTAGAATGTTATCGAGGGAGTGTTTGACTCAGCGGCTCTGGGTCGGTGCCAGGGGGGAGGAAGTCATGTCACGAAAGGGGAGGCTGGCCACCCACCAGCGTCCGCACCTTCCTGGGGCCACATCTCCGAACACTCTGTGGGTCTGTGCTCGCCAGATCCTCCCTGACCGACTCACAGTGATCGGTTCCATCTCTTTGTAAGATGGGCTTCCTCAACGAGCATCCTAGAGCTGATGGAAATACACGGAACATGAAACAGAAAGATGCAGTGATGGTTGGACGAGTTAACCAAAGGTCACAAGTGTAGAATGCCACACCCAGTGAGGACTTCCGATCGTGGTGTGACGAGGGCCGCCATGCACTCTGCACATAAACAAGAAAACGTCATCCGAGAACTTGCGACGTGCAAGGCTTGCGACGCTGCTCAGCTGAAGAAGGTGGTTAACCTGAGGTTCAGGGATGTGCACATAATCCGTGTGCACATGACTGATTTGCTAGAATTCAAGGAGTGTGCACTCATCATCCTGGAGGCGACAGGTGGAGCGATCTATTCAACGTTTCCATCCCAGGTGCGGGGGTGGGGGGCAGGGACACCAGCCACGTGTGTGGGCATTTCCTCTGCAGCGCGAGGGCTTGCCGGGGGCTTGCCAGGGGCACCTGGCGTGTTGAGTATAGACCAAACCTGATGTTTAAAAAAGCCATGACGGGGCGCCTGGGTGGCTCAGTGGGTTAAAGCCTCTGCTTTCGGCTCAGGTCATGATCTCGGGGTCCTGGGATCGAGGCCCACATTGGGCTCTCTGCTTGGCAGGGAGCCTGCTTCCTCCTCTCTCTCTCTGCCTGCTCTCTGCCTACTTGTGATCTCTCTCTCTCTCTCTGTGTGTCAAATAAATAAATCTTAAAAAAAAAAAAAAAAAAGCCATGACGATTGAGAGTTCGGGGCAGCCGGGCCAGGGGTTTGGCCTGTTTTGGGCAGCAAGGCAGGCTCTGTGACTGCAGACCTACTTTTTTTTTTAACAAAATCAAAATATTAAGGGGGCAAGACTGAGACATTTAAAAGAAATATTTTATTTATTATTCAACAGCGAGAAACACAGCAAGAGAGGGAACACAGACAGGGAGAGTGGGAGAGGGAGAAGCAGGCTTCCCGTTGAGCAGGGAGCCCGATGCCGGGCTCAATCCCAGGACCCTGAGATCATAACCTGAGCCAAAGGCAGACACTTAACCGCCTGAGTCACCCAGGCACCCAAGTCAGAGTGCTATTTGTGACTTGGGGACCCGTGAATTCTATTTAGTGACAAGATCAGATTTTTAGCGTTCACGAGAAATTTATTGACGTTTGTCTATAGAAAACACGTGCACACACATGCACATCCACATGCACACATGCGTGCGCGCACACACACACACACACACACACACACTCATAAACCTGCAGCCGGGTGAAGGGGAAGTGTGGGGTGGGGGAGTCAAGAGAGGGAAAGAAGAAGGAAATTCACCAAACCCGACTCGTGAGAGTTGGCTTCTGGTCGTGCTGAGGTCTCAGGGACTGGACTGAACTTTTCTCCTTGCAGTGAAGCTGGACACAATATATTAAACAACTGTTTTCAGACGTGACAATAGACAGCACAGGCCTGTGACCCAAGAGGGAAGGAAAAGCCAACGTGAGCTTTGCAGTCGCCTCACTTTCTGCCTGATGGGCTTCCGGACCATGACGTAGGGAGCAGAAGGCAGAGAGCACATCGGCCTTACTGACCTGACACAGATCGGGGGTTTGGGGCTGCTGGCGATGGATTTGGCCGGGTGAGGCTGGCGAGGACGAACCTGTTTAGAAGGGGAGCCCCGGGAATCTGTGAAGGGTCACCTGTCCGGACCCCAGCTGCATTTTCATGGGGTCAGGATCTGCCCTGCTGAGAGAAGCCGACTCCCAGTGACCTGTGAGCTCCACGGGGTGCTGGCCTTCTCTCAGGCCTGGAAGACACTGCAGTTCTGACCAGCTGGTGTGGACGGCCCATGCTGAACACTTCGGGTACCCGGCCGACACCCCAGGGAACACCACGGTTTGGGAGAAGGACTTCATTAGCCATGGCGTAAAACCCATTGCTGGCCAGAGTTGCCCCACCTTGGCTCTACTGACATTTTGGGACTGATCATTCCTTGCTGGGGGGAGGGGCTGTCCTGCGCTTAACTGCGTCCAGCAGCCTCCCTGGATTCTACCCACTGGGAGCCAGCAGCCCTCGGGTGTGACCACAGCTACAGACCCTTTGTAACAAAATTAGAAATTGAGCTTCAAAAGGACCAGGATGACTTGCAAGTAAATTAATTGCCTGGTGAAACAAACATCAATATTCTTGAAAGACACACAGCGAATAGCTTAAAGCAACCAGGATTGCACCCACAGTGTTCCTCTCACAAAGCGTGTGTGCTGCACAGATCACCCCCTAGACGCAAGGGCGCGTCTCCCGGGTTGCTGTCGTTCCTCTGACAGGTGGCTCCTGTCAGCTCTGCGGCACGGGCAGCTGTGTAGTCACCTTGCCCCGGGTCACCCCCTCTCTCTGGGCTGGCCTCTAGCCAGGGACTGATTGGCAAGGGGCCATGATGCCCTGGCCCCCTGGGCCAGCTTGGGAAATCTCTGAAGAACTTAAAAAAAATGAATAAAGGTAATCGCATGGATTTAGGAGTACTAAAAAAAGAAAAACCCAACAAAAAACAAACCCAGCTAATAAGCCTAGTGGAAGGAAGGAATGTGGGGAAAAGGAAACAACGGATGAGGCCAATAGAAAACAGACAGCAATAGGAGACTTCTCTCAACTGAATCAACAATTGAATGAAATAGAAAGACACGAAATGCTCCAATTAAAAGGTGGCTTATACACTAAGAAGAACAGCAAGACCATGTAAATGCCATTTGTGATAGATCCATTTTATTTTATTTTATGTTTTTCTTTTTTTAAATTATGTTATGTTAGTCACCATGCAGTACATCATTAGTTTTTGATGCAGTGTTCCATGAGTCACTGTGTATAACACCCAGTGCTCCATGCAATCTGTGCCCTCCTTAATACCCATCACCAGGCCAACCCATTCCCCCACCCCTCTCCCCTCTGAAACCCTCAGATAGTTTCCTGGAGTCCATAGTCTCTCGTGGTTCATCTCCTGCTCTGATTCCCTCCCGTCATTTTCCCCTTCCTTCTGCTAATGTCCTCCGTGCTATTAGGTTTCACAAATAAGTGAAACCATATGCTAATTGACTTCCTCTGCTTGATTTATTTCACTCAGCATAATCTCCTCCAGACCTGTCCATGTTGATACAAAAGTTGGGTATTCATCCTTTCTGATGGCTGAGTAATATTCCATTGTATATATGGACCACATCTTTATCCATTCGTCTGTTGAAGGACATCTTGGCTCTTTCCATAGTTTGGCTATTGTGGACATTGCTGCTATGAACATTGGGGTGCATGTGGCCCTTATTTTCACTACATTTGTGTCTTTGGGTGTAAATACCCAGTAGTGCAATTGCTGGGTCGTGTGGTAGCTCTATTTCTAACTTTTTGAGGAACCTCCACACTGGCAAAAAAATGGGCAGAAAATGTGAACAGACACTTCTCCAAAGAAGACATACGAATGGCTAACAGACACATGAAAAAATGTTCAATGTCATTAGCCATCAAGGAAATTCAAATCAAAACCACATTGAGATACCAGCTCACACCAGTTAGAATGACCAAAATTAACAAGGTAAGAAACAACAATGTTGGAGAGGCTGTGGAGAAAGGGGAAACCTCTTACACTGTTGGTGGGAATGCAAGCTGGTGCAGCCACCTTGGAAAACAGTGTGGAAGTTCCTCAAAAGGTTAAAAATAGAAGGATCCATTTTAAACATGAAAAAAATATTGGTTAAAAGCAAAAAGACAAAGGAGGATATATCATGCAAATGTTAATCATACGGAAGCTGGTGTTGTGGACTGAATTGTGTTCCCCTCAAATTTGTATGTTGAAGCCCCGACCCCAGTGTGACTGCATTTGGAGGTGGGGACTTTAAGGAGGTAATTAAGGTTAAATGAGGTCATAAGGATGGGACCCTAATCCTGTAGGATTTGGGTCCTTGCAGAAAGAGGAAGCGACCGCAGGACTCTCTCTCCACACGTGCACTGAGGAAAGGCCATGTAAGGACACAGCAAGATGCTGGCTGTGTACAAGCCATAGGGAGAGTTCTCACCAGAGATCAACCCTGCTGGCATATTGATCTGGGACTTCCAGACTCCGGATTATGAGAAGATAGGTCTGTGGTCGAAGCCACCCAGTCTTACGGCATTTTTCATGTCAGCCCAAGCAGACTAACACGGCTGCAATGGCTATGTGAATATCAGACAAATTAGACTTCGGGGCATGGAGTATTATCAACTCAAGAACCTTTCCTAATGATAAAGGAATCACTTCATCAGGAGGACAATCCTACACATGGAGATTCTCGCCCAGATTTCCCTTCAAAAAAGAACGTTTTGCCCAGTGTAGTCGGTGAGCGGACTCCCCCGGTCAGCCCCCATAGGTCCTGTCCCTGCTGCAGAGGAGAGCCTCACTCTGTCACCTTTCCTGGGGCCACCCACATGCTGAGTGAGGCGGGCTACAGAGACTCCGTCTCTTTGACCCAGTACGGGCTCCCGTGACGGGCAGTACCCACACCAGAGTGCCCCGCTAACGGTCAAGCACCTAGGCTCTGCTAAAAGCCAGGCACTGCTTTGCAAATCAGGAAGCTTTACTCAGTAGAAGGCATAGTCTTACTCTGGCTCACTAGAGGTCTGTGCCAAGACTCTCTGAGTGGGGTTTGCCAGAGACTTGTCTGCTTTTGTCTCTCCTAGCTCCTTGGATGTGCAGGGCAGGTAGCTCAGTGGGGAGGGCAACTGAGTTTGTGGCAGAAATCTCTTCTGCTCTAGAGCATACCTCAAACTGGATTTTGGAAATAGCATATATCAGACTTCAGAATATAGTTCCACCCAAATAACAGTTGAATTAGAGGGCTGAGGAAGAAACATACTGACCACTGTGTCTTCTCGTGACATGTGATAGATACAAGGTGCAAGGACCTGTCCTTTACAGAGGAGGGTATATTTTGATGTGCACCAGACCGTTCGACCCATAAAACTTCACTAGTGTGGCAAGACGACCGGACCCTGAATGTCCACAGGATTTTTCTCCCAACAACTAGTATGAACAGAGCTCACTGGGATACCAGCACACAACGTAGGACATGTGACCATTCTGGAGAGTGGTTTGGAAACACCACGGGGATTAACAACTTAGAATTCTAGATGTGTTCTTGTGTTCCTGCTACTGGTATGTTTCCTTTTCATTTGAACTGTTGTCTGGGAAACCTTTGAAGCAGAGGTGAAGCAAACGAGTGTTTGGCTTTGAGCTAGAGTCTCTCTTTTCTTTGTCTGAGCCTGGTCTCTTCGGGGGATTGGCACTGCTCGTAGACCTTCCGTCCTTGCAAGAGAATTCTCCTTGGGAAATGTCATGAAGAGAAGCACACTTGTGTGACATTTGTGGTCTCTCTTCTCTGCAGTGATTCTGTGATAATAAATGTGTTTAAAAATCCATTACAATGGCAAATCTATAGATGGCAGATTGTTTTGAATTTGCATCAGCAGCATAAACAATTTCACATTTCAAATGAAATTTCTGCTAAAACACTCATGCTTGAATGTAATGTAAAACACAGACAGATTTGAGCAAATAAGATACTGCTGCTTTGTTTTAAAATATTGGCATAGACAAAAATGTATTATTCATATCAACTCTCTCCATTGCTTTGAAACTGAAAATTATTTTTGTGGCCATCTCTGCATAAATGTGTAAGTCGGTACCTTAGCAACTAGGATGTGTTCATCTAGCTTGATGTGAAATGTGGAAGTCCCATCTCTTACTTTCCTTTCTTCAGAGTCTTTTGTCCTTCCACCTGCTCTGCTTTGCATATCTGTGGACAGGAGCTTGCTTCACAAGGTCTTGTCTGTCTGTGTCCTGCAGGACAGGGACCTGGGTGGAGTTGAGGGATGGCATGAGGTCGGACGGGTAGATGCTATAAGTCAACTTGTCCAAAGATCAAGTTCAAGGAGTTTCTGCTAAGGCAGGGTGACGAAATCAGGCTCTGTGGCTCCAGGAACACTGGTTGGAGAACGTGGGAGGTCAGACCATGATGCCAGCTAGCACACTGAGTGATGCAAGTTCAAGAATTCAGGTTATACTGTCAGAGAAGTGAGAGGCCAGAATTAGAGCAAGAGATGTGACTACACCTGCCTGGGGAGCAAGGGCATTCTTGCAGGAGGGATCTATTCTTTCAGTCATTATGCAATGTCTCTATTAAGCTATCACTGGAGTTTGCTGCTACCATTGGCAACAAATACAGTGTATATAGGGAATTAGATTACACCTACATTGGGAAATATAATTTGTGGTTGAAAACCTAGATACATATAGTCAATATAAGTCTCAGACCACAGACTTTTAAAATATCTGAACTTAATTTGTACTTAAGCCCTTATTCTGCTGGTCACCCCAATTTCTGGGCTCTCCTTTTCCTTTCCCTAGGATTATATCCAGTTTGAGGACAAGCATTAATTCATTTTGATATTCTGCACCATCAATCCAGAAAGAGAGCTGAAGACTCATTCCTAACACCACCCTCAATGCCCCTCTGCAGCCAGACTCTCTGTTGCCTCTGAACCCTGTTTGGAGCAGAAAAAATTACGTGGTCCTCACAATACACCAACATCCATGAGGGTTTCTGAGATTCCTCATCATTTCTGTTCTGTCCTCAGATTTGAGTATTGGTCTCTATGGTGTCTCCTGGGTGTATCATTAAGGATTATCTGGTGAAACAGAGCCAATAGTTGGTTCATGTGATTATGGGAGATGGCAAGTCTGAAATCTGGAAGTCAGGTTAGCGGGCTGAAAACTCAGAGAGGATGTCTGTGTTTCAGTCTTGAGGTAGAATTCTTTTTTTCCAGGAATCATCAGTTTTTGCTGTTAAGGCTATCAACTGATTGGATGAGGCCCACCCACATTATGGAGGGTAGTCTACTTTACTTAAAGTCAATGGATTGTAGATGTCAATGACATCTACAGAATACCCTCCTGGCAACATCCAGACTAGTGTTTGGTCAAGCAAGTGGGTGCTACTGTAGTCTAGCTAGGTTGATGCAGAAAATGAACCACCACATGGAGCTCTGGATTCTGTCGTTCCATCTGTCCAGACACACCTTGAGGCCCTGTCTGCTTTGTCACTTGATTTTGCAAGCCAGCCACGATGTTGGAGAGTCTGGTTGTCCATCTTGGGTTCTAGCCACTGTTTCCAGCAGGCCTGGTTCTATATGTAGAGCTTTTTATCAGTTCATGACTACAAGAGTGTTTCTGCAGCTTCTAGATAAACTTCCACGTTTTCTGGGTTCACATTTTGATTTACAAATCAGGTTATGAAATGTAACTTATTTTTCAAAGTTTAATCTCTGACTTGAGGCGCCATTCCATTAGGGTGATAGAAATTGCATATCAGTGTGGGCTTCTTGCTTCCTACTTTATAGGGCAGTGTTTAAGTTCTGAGGGCGTGTGGGGACAGTTCACCATGGAAAGGCAAATCACAAGTGCTTCCAGAGTCTGCAGCTGGCTCCGAGGTTGGTCAAGTCAATACCGAAACCTGTGTCTCAACTTGGAAATGTGAACTGTTTCCATCCCAGGTCTCTCTGTGGCAACTGAAGGCATGTTTCACTTGCTCATGACCATTGACAGCTTTCATGTTCTCCTCATGCTCTGATACCGTGGATGACAAATACAGAAGAAAACAATAGAAGGGCTGGCTTCAGTTGGCAGATGAGACTCTGGACTAAGAAAGGACATAGCAGGGGAACCTACTCTGAGGGGCCTGTGTGAGCTTCTGTTTTGCTCCCAGGATGAGGAGGATTGTAGCCAGAACCAGTCTGTTTTCAGAAGGCACTCAGTGGAGAAATTCCATCCCTTACCCGCTCTTCCATTGCTCCAAGATGAGGTCATCCCCCAAACCTTAAGCATCCAGGTCAACTCTTCCTAAAGCATGGAGTTGGGGGGGGGCAACAAGAGGCAGGAAGCCCCCGGACAGGTGTTGTTATACCTGCTTCACAGACCACCAGTTGCTGGTGCAGGGGCCTGGGGAGGGGGATTCTATGGAAAACACCATATGGAGATGACCCCTCTTCCCACCTCTTCCCTGGTCTCGGAGTCAGGAGGAGACTGTGAGGAGGAAGTTTAAGATGAAGAATTTCTGTGTTCACTAAAAAAAAATTAGTGGTTAGGAAACACATTTTTTTTTTTTAAGATTTTATTATTTATTTATTTATTTCACAGAGGGAGAGAGATCACAAGGAGGCAGAGAGGCAGGCAGAGAGAGAGGAGGAAGCAGGCTCCCTGCTGAGCAGGGAGCCCGATGCGGGCCCCGATCCCAGGACCCTGAGATCATGACCTGAGCCGAAAGCAGAGGCTTTAACCCACTGAGCCACCCAGGCGCCCTAGGAAACACATTTTTGAAAGCTTGTTTTAAGGAGAAATGAGGTCTTAAAAAGGGGCACCCGCTCCCAGTATAGAGACTGAATGAAAGTAAACCATTCAAATTGCTAATGGCTTTCTCTGCAGAAGACAGCTCTGCTGGAGGCTGATGTGACTCCACCATAGTTTCATTTAGCAAAGCGTATTAAATTATTATAATTAAAGGATTTTGCAGCAATATAACAACGTTACATTAGCACCTGTTCATCAGGAAGCTCAGGGGACTCCACTGAGTGGCAATGGTAACAGTCTGCTCAGCAACGGCTCAATCCTGCATTTTGGTCTTTGTGCTGGCCAGCTTGTCACTCTGAACCAAAACCAACTTTCTAGACAGAAGAGGCAGGAAATAAGTCCTTTTGGAACTCTCCAGAGATTTAGATTCCCTCCCCTCCCACCCCGTGTCTTAGTGGGATGTTGTGCCTCTGCTCAGGTCCTGGGTTCAGGACAGGTGGATGGCTTCCAAGCACCGGACAGAGGTGGATGAGGAGGATTGTGGCCAGACTGTGTGCCAGGCATCAGAGATGCCAAAAGATGTAAGAATGGCCCCTGGCCATTGAAGACATTCAGAGACCAGCAGAGAAGAGATGCTGATTCACCATGAAAATGCAACACTGTAAGTTCTAAAACAGCCAACCACGAGAAGTTTGTGGAAATCTCCTCCTCCCAGGTAGTCAACTGGCTGTATTTTTAAGGATGCCGAACATGAGCTGCCCCTTCTGGAAACTGGGAAAGAACTACTTTGTGGGATCTAGACAAACAAGAGTCAAAACCAAGACATGTACTACTGGCTACTTAAAATATCCCCTTTTGAAACTGGCAAAGCTTGTAGATTAAATGAATGTAATATATCTAGTATATACTATTTCTTCTGACTTTAGTCATTAAAAAATTAATCATTCAAAGGTAATTTTTGTAATATATACGCAGAGCTGTGTTGGTACTGAGGTGTTTTCGATTCCTTCTGCTTATTGATTTATAAAGCTCTTTCAATGTAACCTTCTATTTTCCTTTCACACTGGGTGAAAATTCAGAATGTACTTACCCTTACCATGTACACAACTTCCTCTGTTCGCCCCTCAGAAGGGCCGTGAAAACTGTAGCCAGCCAGCTGTGGAATGCTGTTCCTTCATCTTGAAGACAGAATTTCCTCATGAGTTGTAAATAATACCCGACTGTGACTTTTATTTCACTTCATGGATTGTCTGTAATTGTATTCCCTCATCTCTAGAAATGAGGGGTTTGGGTTAGAGGGTCTCTAAGAACGTATTCTGACTCTCTGCATGGGAAAGCAAAATGTTTTAATGAAATAGTCACTCTGAAAATACAGTGGTCAGCAGGGTTCAAGTTCTTGCATTTTCTTGAGCCAGTTTTTACTAGCCAGTTGTTAAATGCAGATATTAGTCCTCAATAATTGAGAAAGCAGGGAAATGGCCACTCAAATATAGTATATATTGGTTTCCTAAACCAATGGTAAAGGAATGTAGGAAATAGGTGTAAAGGAATATAGGTGTTGTAAGTTGGTCCAATGGTTTTACATGCTGGAATCTGTAACTCCTAATAGTATACAGATTTCCCAATACTTCTTCTTCGAAGTGTTGACATTTTGGCTCTATCCTCATGGATGCTATCCAGGAACATCCTTGCCCACGAGGTTTATGGGCTATAGGGGAAGACTCCAGTCTTGAACCATATCACATTCCAGGGAGCCTGGGGATCCACCAGAAGGCGTTCATTCCTTGTGTGACCACTGCTTTTCTGTGGTTCTGTGGGCTCCCAGCATGTCACTGCTGCATGCAAGACGTCCCATCTTGCATCAAAGAACGTCGGGTTTAACCATCAACGTGTCTAACATCTCTCTCTTATTTAGGCCAAAAGCAAAAGCGTGCTGTAGACCTAGAGGAGAGGACCCTGGAAGGGGTGGATGAATCCAGGCTCTGAGCCAAATTCAGGACCAAGGTCAGCGGTGGGTTGGGGGCTAGTTAGCTGAATGTCACACAATGAATAGAATATGAGGTTTAGAGACAGATCGGAGGTGGAGTCTTGTCCCACCACACCAGCTGTGGACCCTCAATACCTTACTTAAATGTGTGTGTGTGTGTGTGTGTGTGTGTGTGTGTGTGTGTGTGTGTGTGTGTGTGTGTGTGTGTGTGTGTGTGTATGTGTTTCCATGGGAAATAGAGTTCCTACATCACGGGGTTGTTTGAGGGATCGAATAAGAATGTAGAAAGACCAGAAATGATGCCTAACACGTGATGGCTTCTCAATGAATAGTAATTTTTGCTGGTTTGCAAGAAATGCAGAGCAGAAGCTGGGCAAAAGTTCAATCAAATGGCTCTGTGGAACTTGCAGGAAACAGGGAGGCAGAGAATGACTAGCTCTGCAACAAATACTTGTCAAGCTGCTTTACATTGCTGGCCTTCCCGGGGCTACCTCTCTGAGAGTTTCTGTCTGCTTCCCTTGAGTCTGAACCAGCACCTACGAGGTGGATGCTGGGCTTGATTTGAAGCAGGTCAAGAGTGAGTGGAGTGCACACAAGTACACAGCCCACCACTGAGCAGGAGGCATCACGGCCCCATCTTCCTGCCTGCAGGAATCTGCTCTGTGTCTTTATTTTTTTATTTTTTTTAATGACGTATATGTATTATTTGTTTCAGGGGTACAGGTCTGTGGTTCCTCAGTCTTACCCAATTCACAGCACTCACCATGGCACATACCCTCCCCGATGTCCATCACCCAGGTACCCCATCCCTCCGACTCCCCTCCCCTCCCCTCCAGCATGCTCTGTGTCTTTTAAGTACAGGACACCCACAGTGCAGGTACATGGAGCAGCAGATCTATTAAAGAGGGTTCTCTGAAGGTTTTAGGGACCATGACTACTGGCTGTAGGCCTTCCTCTCAAGGACTTTGGGGAGAAAAGGCGGGCAAGCCTGAAGAGCACAAAGCCTACAGTCAAAAGATGCCATCATCCGGGGTTGTCCTGTTAGTGCTGCCTCTAATTCTGTGACACAAGCAGTTCTCTCAGCTGGTGTCCTGACCTGGGGTCACTGTGGCTCAAAACCCATTTGTTTATACCAGCTGTTAAGTTGCACAAACCCCACCCCAAGTGCTGTGGTCTTTTCGGACGATGACCAGCTCATTGATTTGGATTGGTGGCTTGCTTTGTCTGGGAACCATTCATATGTTTTATTCTGAACCCGCAGACATTTGCCAGGCCCCGAGAGGACAGACAATGGAGGAGGTTAAGCGCTGTAAACCTCTGGTCTGAGAGCCCGGGCTTCCAGGAGATGCTGGCTGGGGAGACGGGTGTCCACCTGGGTGCTGAGCATACATGGGTGGGCCAGAGCATGGGCAGCGATGAGGGTGGTCCACAGATGGCAAGATCAGACCAGGATGCTCTCCCTCTGCCCCTTGGCTCTATACCGCCACCCCATCCCCATCCCAACTACCACCATGATGGCAGTGGATTTTGTGGGCAGGAAACTTGCTTCTCTCCACCAGGCAACAAACTGACCCTCAGTTCTCCCAGGCAAATGGCAAGCAGTCCCATAGACTGTCCTTCCTCGTGCACCCCCGACCACCCGCAGAGTGAATTACGGAGGATTATTACCATGTTCACAAGCTGGATGGAGACTCAATGATCTAGTCTGGTCTGGCCAAGGTTAAACTCCACTTTGCTTACATTTTCCTTATTTACCAAACTTGGGCGCAGATACTGGACAACGCATAGGTAGTTTTTAGCTAAATGACTGGGTTTCTGGGGTCCTTCCTGTCAGCAGTAGCAGATGGGCAAGAAAAGTGAGGATCACTTCGAGAACTGGAAATGTTTAGATTTATGGGGAAAAGGGATAAATGAATAATGTCTTTGCTGAAAGCCATGTTGGAGCTAAGTCACGTAAAGTGTAGGTAGGACAAGGTGTCATGCTTAGATAACAAAGCAAGGGACGGCTCTTTGTCTTACTTCCCAAGTGATGCTGTATCACACTGCCTCCTACCTGATCTTGCTGCTTCCCACGAGTGCCCACATTCAATCCATTCTCCTCCTGCGGTCAGGGTGACCTTTTAAAAATGCAAATCAGACCGCATTGCTCCCTGTACAACCCTCTAATGCCTTCCTGTTGCAGTTAGAATAAAATCCAGTGGCCATGGCCTCCAGAGCCCTGCCTGTCTGGCTCCACCCCCTGCTGCCCCGTCCATACTCACTGCTCCGGGCACACTGAGATGGGGCTGACCTTGTTCCTGCCTCTGCCTGGTATGCCCCCTCCCCATCTTTGTGTGGTTGGCGGGCACCTCTTGGGATTCTGTTCTCCTCTGTAGTACCAACAGGGAGGACTTTCCTGAGCCTCCACTCCAAGTGTAGGTACTACTGTCCCATTATATGAATCACATTTCTTAGTTTCTGTACTTTATGATGTGTTGAGATCTTGGGGCCTTGCTCACCCTGGAGAGACGACCCCTGCCAGGGCTAGTTATTCCTAGAGAAAGTAAACAGATGACTGGGGATCCCTATAGCCCAGAATTACTCACACCATCCAGTCCTTCACTTGTTCAGCTTGTCTACTCCGCCTTACCCACTCCTCCCTGTGAAACCCACGATAAAGCCTCCAGCCATGCTCTCCCCTGGCTGCACCTGTCTCGTCGCTGGTGCGTCCCCACGGGGCCTTGCCGGCACAGCAGGCCCTCTTCTCTTGGGAGCTGTGGGTAATAAAGAACCCGCCGCGCGGTGTGGAGGCGGCTGGCCGCGGACGTGAGGACACGAGGCCGGAAGCCGTCTGGGCGCCGGCGGAGCTCGTGCGCACCAGGCCTGTGGCAGGGCGGCCGCTCGGCCTGCGCGCTGCTGGCCGCCACCCTGGAGGTGCCCTGCGGAGCCAGCGCCTCGCGCGACGGGGTTAAGGAGGGCCGCCCCGAGGAGCTGAACTCCACACCTGCCTGCCTGGCGGAGTGTGCGGAATTGTAACGTGAGACCGTCACGTACTCCTTCCCGGGCGACGGCAAATCGCCAGAAGGTGGAGATGCGCCCTCTGCCCTCAGCTCTGACCCGTTCCCCAGGCCCGGCTGTCAGCCAGCGCGCGGGGCCGGATTGCAGCGGGCGCGCTGCAGTGCTCTTCCCTTCCCGACGCTTCTCCCCCATCGCGGGCCCGGACCGGGGCTCTGGTGGTGTCCTGAGGGCACCCGGGCCCAGGGGACGCTGCTGTCCTTTCCCCGTCCTTTCCGAGCCCCTGGTCTCACGCCCGCCACCCTCCGGGCGCTCTGTGCCCTCCTTCCTCCCCAGGACCCCGCTCGGAGCCCTTCGGAGCCCTTCGGAGCCGCAGCGGCCTCAGCCTCCAGCCGCGGTGGGAGGTCGGCACGAGCGCTGCCCCAGGGCCTCGGGGAAGGGGCGGCCAACAGAGGGCCTGCCTCTCCTCGTGTCCCTTTCCGGCCCTGGGGAGCGGGGGAGTTAAGTAGTCAGGCTGGGTTTTTCAAGTCCTTAAATAAAAGACGAGCGGGCACTTTCCTGTCTGCTGAGCTTTCTCCTTCTATGATTTCAGCCTTTGACTTGCCCGGGCCGGGGAAGGCACAAGGCCGGTTTCATTGCCCGTAAAAAACCCTTGACCTCTGGCCCGAGGAGCTCGTGGAAACAAGGTGTGGAGACATCCCGAAGTCGTGGGGAACCAGGTAAGTGACTGAGATTCTAATCCTGGTTCAGCACTAACGCCGGGTCTCCTGGCGGGTGCCCGGTCTCTGGACTTGGGTCCAGCCACGCAGCGCGGTAGTGGGTTTCTCAGTGCTTCCTCCCCACTGCAAGATTGAAAGTGTCGCTCATTGTTTCACATCAGATAAATGAACTCTGTTCATTGGGCGATTCAACCCTAGGTGTTGCGTGACATCTTCTCAGTGAATTAGCTGTACTTGAAGAATACTTCCAACGGAGGGGCGCCTGGGTGGCTCAGCGGGTTAAGTGTCTGCCTTGGCTCAGGTCGTGATCTCAGGGTCCTGGGATCGAGCCCTGCTGAGTGGGGAGCCTGCTTCTCCCTCTGCCTCTGCCCCTCCCTCCATGCTTTCAAATAAATAAAGTCTTTAAAAGAAAAAGAATACTTCCAACTGATTCAACCATTTAGTTTGCTTCTTTTATTTTTTTTTTAATGTTAGTGTTTAACTTGTGGTAAGAAGGGTTAACCTGAGATCACAGCCTGGTGATGAGCAGGCACAGGGCATCGGAGCTCTGGGCCCTTCTCCTTGGCACTCCACACTCANCCCCCCCCCCCCCCCACAGCCCTGGCAGCCACCTTCTCCGTGGGTTTCCTTGAGTCCGATGCTCTTAGATACCTCACGGGGCAGAATCCTGCGACATTTGTCTCTTCGTGATGATGTGGTATATACGTAAATCACGTGTCATCCAGCCTTTGAGCAGAGGGAGAGCTCCGTGTCTTTGCAGTTTTTATTACTGCAGTAGAGTTGTGTAGTTGTCGAGGTGACTTGCAGTGTCCTGTTCACTTCAGGTGCCCAGTCTCGGTGTTTGTGACTTGCGAGCTGAGAGGTCTCAGGCAGGCCGTCCTCAGAGCTGCCCTGGAGGCCTTGGCGGTGGTGGTGGGGGGTGGCATGTGCCCTCCCGTCCACCCCATGCCCACTTCCCACCACATTTTTGTTGCTTATGTTTTGGGGCTGCAAAGTAAGGAAGAATCCAGGGCTAGATGACCCCAATGTGATGACATTCCTCATTTCAAGTGGTTTAAGCAGGTGTTCCATAAAGTCTTTATTCAGAATAAAAAAAATTGCAGTCCCCCCTTTTCCTTAGTCCTCTCTCAGTTCTGATGTTCTTGACTGTCTGACATGGGGCAGAGCTGGGAGCTGGCTTTCCCTGGCCCGTGCCTGGGCAGCGCACACCGGGGAGCTGGCCTCCCGGCTCCGGCCTGGAGCAGAGTCTGCTTCCGCACCTTCTCAGGGCAGGTGATGCTCGGCGAGCTGGCCAGCCCGTGGGGAAACCCGGAAGGCTCGTTGGTGAACTGTTAGCATGAGATTCACATCCATCGGTGGTGCCTTGACCGTCCTTCTTCCTTCTGGTGTTTTACCAGCCCAAAGGATAAAGCAGTGAGTGCCACCTAGACTGGGCTTCCTCCTGGAAGTGACCATCTGTGACAAATGTCAGCGAGTGGGAGTAAATACCATGTGTCACTAATTCCTCTAGAGATGCTGGGGTGAGAATATGTAAGATGTGCAAATAGGAACTGGAACTTCCGGGGCCCTGCTGAGATTGCAGAGCCCACAAGGTGGCGCGTGAGCTGCAGCCATGAGGGCTGGGCCCTAAAAGAACTGGCAGGGCAGGGGCNCCCCCCCCCCCCCCCCCGCCCCCGGGCCTCAGACCCTTCTTACGTGTCCTGTCCACAGCTCACACTTGTACCCTACAGTATTCCTGGTCTTGCATCCGTCTCTAGCTTCTCTTCTGTGAAAGCAGGGGGCTTGCTCTCTGCTATTGCTTTAATAAAGCACAGGGTAACTGAATTCTTTTTTTTGAAGATTTTATTTATTTATTTGACACAGAGAGAGAGATTACAAGTAGGCAGAGAGCCAGGCAGAGAGAGAAGGAAGCAGGCTCCCTGCGGAGCAGAGAGCCCGATGCGGCCCTCAATCCTAGGACCCTGAGATCATGACCTGAGCCGAAGGCAGAGGCTTTAACCCACTGAGCCACCCAGACGCCCGGGTAACTGAATTCTTGAAAATCCCTCTAATCCTTTGAATTGTAGCCTGCACTGGATTTTTTTTTTTTTAAAGATTTTATTTATTTATTTCACAGAGGGAGAGAGATCACAAAGAGGCAGAGGTGTAGGCAGAGAGGGGGGGGGAAGCAGGCTCCCCGCTGAGCAGAGAGCCCGATGCGGGCCTCGATCCCAGGACCCTGAGATCATGACCTGAGCCGAAAGCAGAGGCTTTAACCCACTGAGCCACCCAGGCGCCCTGCACTGCATTTTATGGTTAGGCCCTTACTAACTCTAAATATTAGAGAATGTTTAGGGGCCAATCACATGTTCAGTAAAGGACTTGTGTCTAGAATATGGGAACCCTCAAAACTCACAAACAACCCTATTATAAAACGTGCAAAAACAAGACAAAAAAAACCCCGACAATTCATCAAAGAGGATGTGTATAAGTTGACGTGGGCATGAAAAGATATTCAGCCAGCCGGGAATGCAATTCCAGCCAGGAATGCAATTCAAACCACAATGAGAGATTGCTACAGACCTATTAAAATGGATACAAAAAAAAAAATTGTGATCACACCAAACTGTGGACAAAGAATGCAGGGAAACTAGAGTTCTCACACACTCCTGGTGGGAATGTCAATTAGTATAGCTACTCTGAAAAATAACCTGGCAGCCCCTTTTGAAACAAAAAATGGACTTTCCATACAACCTAGCAGTTACACTCTTGGGCATTTATCCCAGAGAAAGGAAAACTTATTTTCACACAGGTGTGCACACAAATGTTCACAACAGCTCTATTTGTAATGGCCCCAAATGATTGGAATAACGTGATTACAGAAATGGAAAGGTCTCTGGTTGTCAAGGTTAGGGATGGAGGGGGACGGAGCAGGTTTGGTGATAAAGGGTATCCTGAAGAGGGAACCTTGTGTGGCGCACAGTTAAAAGTATTGATTGTGGTGGTGGATTCACAAAACTACCCATGTGGTAAAATGGCCTAGAGCCACAAACACAACCTGGGTGAGTGCGTGTGTGACTGGTGAAGTCTGAATGAACTCAGTGAATGGTACCAATACTGGTTTCCTGGCTGTGATATTGTTGTATATATAATTACACAAGATGTCACCATTGGGGGAGACAGGGTAAAGAGCACATGGGACCCCCCCCATCCATTTCTTCCTCTGAATCTTCAACTATTCAAAATAGAAAGGAAAAAAATACCTACATACACTCTAAGGTGCAATGGAGGCCAAAGAAAAATTTGTTTACCAAGAAAAATTTTATGGAAAAAAATTTGAAAAAATTTACAGCAAGAGCACTGGGCTGGACCGAAGAGGACCAGAGGGTTAAAGTCCTGTTCTGTCTCTGCTAGCCGGGTGAGCCTGGGTGACGCACTTCCGATCCATGACTTCTGATTGCCTGTTGATATAGTAGGGATCATAACACTTGGTTTATTTCAAAGGCTTATTGTTAGAATTCAATGAGATATTATATATAAAGAACATTTCATAGTGCCTAGAGCACTAGAAATTGCTCACCGAACGTTAGTTCTTCCCATAATGTAAGTTATAATCATGACATTAATTTAAACTTATGCATGTGGAATAGAAAATACCCATTGTCTCTGCAGAGAAGCTGGCCGTGTTTTCAGATTTCAGTGTTTGAGAGATCATTTGGAAGATTCTCAGGTATAATCTTGATCTTGAAATCTCTTGGCAAGGATGCTTGTGTATCTGTATGCATGTGTCCATTTGGCTATAGGGGGATCATTTACTGGTTAGCATTTTACCATATCAGTGGTTGGACTGAAGGGAATTTGCAACTTCCCCTCCCTGGTGTCTGTGTTCTGCAAGGCAACCCTCATTACCAGAGATTCTTCTGGGTCACCAAGTGACTGTTGCCACAGAATTTACATGCTATACTCACAGTTTACCCAATACATGAATTTCCAGAAAACTCTCAGTTGTGTAATAGCTTTAAATAACTTTACCATATCCTTGAGATTATCTCAGTAATAATGTTTGAAGAACTAAATGGGTATTTCGGTGGTGTGATAACTACTGTCCGTCAGAGATTTGCTGGCCGTCGTGTTGAATGTTGGCCTGTCATTACAGAGTTTCTGGAAAATAGCTACCCAGGAGCCTCCTTTCTCCTTCGTTCTTTTTAAGTTTTTCGTGAGATATTGAGAAGTGACTTATGTTTTGGTAGATCCTGACTCAGTTTGTGCTGGTTCTGCCTTTCCAGCTGTTGGGACAGATGGTGGGCTGCTGGGTTGGATGTGTCTGTGGCATTGAGTTTTCTGGCTTCACTGACTTGCCCGAGCTCATGGTAGCATTTGCCTTAATGTTTCTTACTGGAACCCACATTGTCTCTCTCGGCTTTTGGAATTCCAGTCTTGTGGTTTTGGAATTGGCAAAGCTTCCAGGTGTCCACTGAGCCACTGTCCAGCCCATGGGAGGGAAAGGGAAGGCAGCTCTTTGGCTTATTCCCACAGCCTCACTGCTGCGCTCATGAAAGCAGCCTGCTCCTGGGCCGTGAGGGTGCCGGTGTGTATGCAGCCTGCCCCCTATTCCCGGTGGGCATCCTGGAAACCCAGGCTGGACCTGGAACACCCCCGGATGCTTCATTACCGGAAGTCCTCTCCCTAGCTCGTGATAGCCATGCCTCCCCACAGCTGCTGAGTCCTCTCTTTCCAAACTCGGGGTGTGTTGGCCAGCCCAAGATTTTCCTGATGCCTTTGAATCCAACCTCCTCTCAGATACTGATCTATTAAATTTCTTTCTTTTCCACTGGTAACATTTCCTGGGTGTAAAAGATATTCAGATTCCTAGATTCCAACCAAAGCCTGCTGATTCCTGCTTTGCTTTTTTCTGCTCCCCTCCAAATTCTCTTCCCTCCTTCTTATATCTCCACACTCATTTGCAGGACAGTCGGTACTCAGCACCTGACCTCCTGCCCCACCCCCCACCCTCCCACTTCCCAGCACTCTGCAGAAAGCTGCGACAAGGCTGGGGATTAAATGTGGTGGATATTCAGCCAGGAAGACAATAAAGCCCTATTCAAACAGAGAGCTCTACTCACTAATTATTCACATAATGTGAAAAATAAATGGGGCTTGTTACCATTGATGCTATTAGCATGTTAACTTTCTTTAAGCCATTTTAATGATGATTAATTAACTATTGGATATTGTATTATCAAGGGGTCTCTGTGTTTGTGTATATTGGCTGGTTCTTTATTGGCTAATCTCTGAGGATGGGTCATGAAGGCAGGAGATGAAGAAGCTGAGATTTTGAAGATTTGTTAACAGAGCTTTTAACATTTTATAACTAAATTTATAAGAAGTAGCTTCTAAAACATTCTTATGAGCTGATTCCCTTAACATGAATAATTCAACTAGTCTTAATTAAATATTCTGAGTGAGGTTTTGGTCATTTCCTTTTCATTTAGTTTATTGCACCAGATTGCAAAGTTGAGAAACATTTTTAAAAATTGAGTATCTCTTATCATTCAGGTAGCTTTTTAAATTCTACTTGAAATTGACACTTCCTGGTTTAAACTGATGTTAGTCTTGGATTAACTTTCTATTCTGTATAAACGAAAGGAATTTGGGACAGGTCCTGAGTCTAGATCCGAGTCACCAATGCTGACACCTCAAAACATAAACCTATGTTGCAAAACTAAAAAATCAAAGAAAGAGTTTTGTCTGAAACACCCAGTCAGCAAAAATGAACTAACACGCAAACCCTTTCTCTCTGCCAGCCTTGCCAGGGGCTTTATGATGCCTTAGTTATTGGTGACGACATCACTTCGATGTCATATTGTTCATTTATGGCAGATGGGGCAACTGAAGCCTGAAAATAGAGAGAGGGTCGGTTTATGCAGCTGGGCCCCGTGTCATTCCAGGCATCCTTGACATGGCAGAGGGAGCCCGTGGGCGATCCGTGGTAAAGGTTGCCGTTCACATCGAGGGGGGACGAACCCCACTCAGGATCAGTCTTAGACAACTGGCCTTTTATCAGAAGAACCTCGCCTTCCAACACTAATCATCCTGTACAATCAATTTCAAATGTGTTCAAGATAGAAATGTCGATAATCTTAAAAATAAATTTTAAGATAGTGGTTTTATGCCTTGGAGTAAGGAGGAGTATGTGCTTGAGTAAGACCAGAAGCACGAATACGTGCAGGAAAGACGGGCCATCGTGTCCACGTGAAAATATGAGATCCCTGTGTGCCAGGACAGCACGGACACAAGTGGGAACGGGAGTGACACACCGCAGCCCACACACAGCACCTGCGATGAGAGGCTGATAGCCCCGCTTCCCAGCAGCTCCTGCAGTCAGGCGGGGAGGACCCGTGAGAGGGGTCAGCAGGTGTGACGGGCGGGCATGTCCTAGACTAGCAAACACATTCGGCCAACGTGCAGCCGCGGCCTTGGTCATGGCATGTGAGGTTCTCGGTTCTTGTCGGTGTTGTTGTTTTAATCCACGGTTTGCAGTTTTTACTTTGATTTCTTCCTTCGCCCTAAGGTTCTGTTTGAAAGTTTTATGCTTTCTAAGTGGTTGGATTTATTTGGACTCTCCTCTTATTGTCCTTTTCTGGTTTTATTGAGCAATGGTCAGAAACTATGTTCTGAACGATCTCTGTCTTACAGAGAACATACAGAGCTTATGTTTATTAACTAATAAAATTTTTGTTAAATATTCTTCAAGTACTCTAAAAATGTATATTCTGGTGAGGGTGTAAAAATTTCATACATAGTTATTAAATATTTCACTAAGGTTGTTAGTTGTGTTATTCAAATTCTTAGATCTTACTTTTTTCTGTTTAATCTATTTCTGAGAAATGTGTTTCTGATTTTCCCAATTTCTCCTTGAATTTATGTATCTTTTGCTGCAGGTATTTTGGTGCTTTATTTTGTGCTTGAGGTTATGTAACTGTGTGTGTTCTGTATGAATTCTCTTTAACCAAGATGAGATTACTTGTTTGCTCCACTAAAGAACGTTCGCCTTGAATTCTCATGCTGGACTTGCTGTGCCTGCTTTCACTCGGCGTTCCTCCTGTGTCCCATCCGCTCCTTCACTTGCTAGTGTTTCCTGGGTCGTTTGGTTTGGGGTGAGTCTCTTGTACACAGCATGCTCTTCACTTCTCAGAATAAGCCTCTTAATGGGGGAATTTAGCCTGTTACACTTACTAATATGTCCTTAGTTAGTCCAGTGAGCATATTTTTAGGTCTTCTGCTTAAATTTTGGACAACCACTAGTCAATGAAAATAAGATATGAAACCTCTAAATTACTAGAAGAGAGAAAGAGAAAGATATCCACCAATGCAGGCAGCTTAAGGAGAGACAGAAATCAACAGGGAAGGCAGCGTATCACACAGAATCCACAGCTTCCTTCCTGGGACCTTCAGCATGCGTTCTCTCCAGTTACCCCGGAAAGGTTTTGTTTTTAAAGATTTTGTTTAATTGAGGGAGAATGCATGCGCAGCGGGGAGGGCCCGAGGGAGAGGGAGAAGCAGACTCCCCCACTTAGCAGGGAGCTGGAGGCGGGGCTCGATGTGGGGCTGGATCCCAGGATCCTGAGATCATGACCTGAGGCAGACGCTTAACCGACTGAGCCACCCCCCACCCCCCCAAAAGGTTTTTTATAAGGCCCTTGGAATTTTAGTTACTGATTTTTTTCTTTTATTAGTGTTAATTTAGAAGTCCATTCTTCAGCCTTGCGTTAAGGGTAACGATGACATTCACTTAACCAGACAGGTGCCGGCTCCGCCCGTAATCGTAAGCACCACATACGGTTGAGAAATCGCTCGCCGCCCCTGTTGCGAGCCCACAGCGTGCACTCCTCCAGCTTAATGGACTTATGTATTTATTCACAACTTCCTGGATGTCAGTAAAGTGTCTTGGTGATGGAGTATGCTGTAAAATCGGTCCTCTGTTTATGGCTGTTTGCTTTATGCTAATATCTGGCGATTCTTTGTTGCCTATTAATTTTTTCATTACATGTCCAGATGAATCTGGTGTGAATGATCTCAGGAGCTGTAAAGGTCACCACTCCATTTCCCCAGAGTAAACCTCACCCCGGCGGGGAAAGCGCACCAATAAATAGGAAGCCCTCCCTTCGAGGAGCCGGGGGGCGGGGAGCAGGGCTCCAGGGTCCCCCGCTCCCCTTCCCCACTCCCGGCTCTTAGCCGTTGAGACACACGTACAGAGAAGAAGCTGGTGGAACAAAGAGAACAGACACCTGCTGCATCTAAAGTGGCAAGAGTGTCCAGTGAGGCCCCAAAGCCTGGTTAGAATGGTTTTAAAATGTGTACTTTTCTGAATAATAATACCTCCGTTGAAGAGTTAGGAAGACTCTGGGTTGAAGAACGAGGATAGCCCTGAAGGTAGGTGGGCCGTCCCTGAGACTGAAGCCCAAGCTGAGGAGCCCACCTTGGATTTGGTGACTCTATTGCTGTGGTTGTGAGCAGAGAAGCTGGAAGGGAGAGGGGGCCTGTCCAGCGGGCTGGCGCGTGTGGGCGGCGAAGGGCGCGTGGAGGGAGGCCAGCAGGGGCATCTGCTGTGACCTCAGGAGGCGGGAAAGGCCTGTCTTGTTCCTGCTTCTGAGACCCAATACAGTAAGAGTGTCAGGTCCTGGCCAGTCGTGTGATTACATCGTCCTTCCTTCAAAAGGGGAAAAAGACTGCAGGGAGCTCTCATTGGTGAACATGGGGAGATGGAAGTGTCTTGTGTGTGAGCTGAGGCACAATGTGGGGGAGCCCCTTCTCCCTCCAGCTGACATTGTGCGGGCTGTGCTGTTTTCACTTGAGTCCCATACCCACCTGTCACCTTTGCACTATCCAGAAGGTTCTCAAAGACCTTTTCCCATGCTGGCACTATTCCTGCTTGCCAATGTGCTCTAGGTTGTTCTGAATTAAAGCTCTTTCATTCCAAGGGATGTAGAAAGGAGGAGATATAAACATGTGGACAGTCCACCTTCTTGGACTGAAGAAGGTGACAGGGTGGGTGAGACGCGGATCCTGAGGGAGGTGACAGGACAGGAAACCAACAGTTGATCGATGACTTTGCAACTGGGAGACCTGGGAGAAGACGGTGAAGTAGAACCATTTCTACCTTCAGAGATTTTTACGGTCTTGCTGCGGAGACCCCCACAATCATGAGTGTCCACACACCAGCATTCGGTGGGGACACGCTCCGGGCGGCTTCTGTCTCTGCTCTTCATGTCAGCCTCTGCAATCTAGAATGTCTGTGTCCTCCTCTCCCTCTTGATTCTTGTCATCTTTCTGAGACGAGAACTCATGCTGCGTCCTCTGTGGACATGCATTCAGACCATTCTCGTCTGCACCAGCAGTGTAGTCCACCGTATTTTGGAAGAACCCCCTTTGTGTCCCGGGAGGCAGCAGTGAGCACCCCAGGCCTGCGCTCTGCGGAGCAGCTGTATTGCTGCTTCTTCCGAATCTCTTGAGAGCCCCTCGTTCCTGCCATCCTTTGGCACTGACACAGACACGCAGCACCTTTAATCCTTCAGAAGAGGTGCACACCGTGGATTCCCAGCGGTGGGACACTCAGCCCTGGGCTCCCCTTGTCTTCAGAGCCCTGGCGTACCTCACTTGTTAACTGAGCGCCCTGCTCTTCTTGCCCTGGCTACGGTGAGTAACCGTTCTCTGCCCCCTGCCGCAGGCGCTGGGGTGCAGGCTGGGGGCTGGGAGATCAGCGTATTCACACCCACATTCTGTCTTCAGTCTCCTCCTCGGCGCTCCTGCTCTTGTGGGGCAGCCCCTCCCGCTGCGGTCCCGACTCCGGCCCAGCCCCAGCCCCGTGGCTCCCCCTGCCCCAGCCCCGGGACGCCCACCTTACCCCTGGGAGTGGGGATGGCACCTGCTGCTGCTCACGTCCCAGTGGCCTCATTGCCCCCTTTAGGCATCTCAGTTCTTCCAGTGCCTATGTCAGGTTTCTGGGTCAAATCCCCTTTGTTTGAAATTCTACCCCAGTTTCTGCTTTCTGACCAGACCCTGAAGGATGCAGTGTCCATCTAGCTTCTCAACGATTCTTTTATTGATTAAAAAAAAAAAAAAAAGCTGCTTCCACTTGCCAGGCACTGTGCTAGGTGCCAGGAATTTAAAAACTAAACAGAGAAGTAACAGAATAAATATCTGTTGTCCTGAAATCCAGTGATTGAAAGTGTGACGGAGGGACATCACTCCCACCTTGAGCCCCTGCCGCTCCCCCAGGCACTGAAGGTTAGACCTCTTTGTGTTTCCCGTGCAAGTCTGACTGCTCCCAAGGAAGGGGATTTCAGAGTACAGCCGGACACATTTCCGCCAGGGGTTAAATTAATTAGCCTTCAGCTGTGACCAGGTATGGTGATGGCAGCGGAGTTAAACCCGCACTTCAGGCGAGGCTGGGATTTTAGAGCTGCCGACCAGAGCTGTCTTGCAAGGAATGTACTGGTCTGAGGGCCAGACAGCCAATCTACACTCCACCTCTGGTAGGTTCAGAGCCCAGATGCCCTGAAATCTCTTTATATTCTCAGAAGAAGGTTCAGCATCACCACTGAACATTCTAGTAGCCAATGCCCGTGTTCAAAGTGGGGTGAAGCCCTTGAGATGGCGTCGACCTCTCAGAATGCCGAGTGTCCCTTCCGAGTCGCTTCCACATCTGAGCCACTGGGGCTGCTGTCAGAAGCTGCACAAGGAGGGCTCTTGCCAGACACACCCCGCGCTCTGAGCCCCGAGGCCCCGCGGGCTCATGTGGCCTCCCGCTGGAACTCTGCACTGTCCTCCCGCCAGCTGATGGATCGTTCTGCATTATCGGCCTCCGCAGCTCCGTGCCCGGAAGTGACGTTTTCCTAGAATCAGGGCCTTTCTAAGCTTAGAGGAATGCTTAGTATGCTGGGCGGGTGATCGATTTGGCTCCTGGATCATTTGGAGTTTCCTTGAGGCGTGCAGATGTTGCCTGGGGCCCCGGATGATGATAAATGAAGCTCTCCCAGGAGCTTGATCTCAGAGAAGGTTTCTCTCGGTCTGGTGAGCTGTACGGCTTCTTGGGTGTAGAACAGAGTTCTTAATTGTTCTTTCTTGAGGGGTGGACATGGACCTATTGAGAATTTAGTAAAAGCTATGGATCCTTTCACTAGAAAAATGTATGTCTGCATAATTCTGTGTCTAGTCTCTCCTAAGCTCCTAGGTCCACAGGCCCTGGATCGATGACCCCTAATACAGAGTATGCACACCTAATACTGGAAGAATCGGAAGGTACATTATGCATCAGGGTTTTGTCCTGTGATGCTGTCCCATGACCTGCTTTTGACTTTCGGGGCATTCGTTCCACATATACTGAAGAGGGGCAAAGACGGCATGTTCACGGCCTCTGCAAGTTCAAGTTTCTGCTTGGGCAAAGGGCCCTCTCTTCTCTGTGCCTTTGCTTTCTCCACCGATGGATGAAGTAGTGGATGTCTGGGGTCTGCTTCATTGCAAACATTTCCATGTGGCTTGTATTCCTATCTCTGCATAGAAACTGGCCTTGTCAAATTCACCAACAGCCTCGATCTTTTCGAAGTTGATGACACTTGTGTTCTTTATCTTTCATGACAGTTTAGCAGCACCCGGCCCAGCTGGTTGCTCTTTCCTTGAAATTTATTTTGTTTGTGACATTTAGAGGGTTTTCTGCTACTTCGGCCTCTTCTCCTTGGTCTCCCTTGCTGGTGCCTTCTCTCCTGCCGGCGTCATAAGTGTCGGAGTGTCCTGTGGCCTCGTCCTGAGATCTAATTTCATCTCTGTATTATTTCTCTACATAGTTTCATCCAGTGCTATTGCTTTAAAATCCAGAAGACTAATGTTTCCAGTCTTGACCACTACTCTGAATTCTCTGTGAAATCCCTGCTTGGGTAAATAAGTATCTCAAAATTGACATGTGCAGATGAGGTTCATGGTTGCAGTAAGATGCCATTTTTCTGAGGTAGGAGGAACTGGAGAGAACCAGCCTGGGGTTCAAATGGGGAGGTGAATGGTTATCAAGTTAAACATTTACTGAACACTCTTAATTGTTTTTTCTTTCCCCTTTTCTTTTTTCCTTTTTTTTCTTTTTTTAAAAAGATTTTATTTATTTGAGCAAAAGAGAGAGAGAGAAAGAGCACGTGCACAGGAGTGGGGGAGAGGCAGAGGCAGAGGGAGAAGCAGACTCCCCACTGAGCAAGGAGCCCAATTTGATGCTCGATTCCAGGACCCCGGGATCATGACCTGAGCTGAAAGCAGACGCTCAACAGCCTGAGCCACCCAGGTGCCCCTTCTTTCCCCTTTACTTGACCACCCGATCTGTCTGAAAAGCCAGCCATAGTTCCACCTCCAGAATTGATGACTGTTCCATTGGCTTTCTCCGTTTTGCTACTCTAGGCCGCCTTTCACCCCCACCTGTCACCTGGAGTGATGGAGTAACTCCCTCATAGGCCTCCCTTCTTCCTCTCCCCATCACCAGCAAGCACAGTGACTTCTCATGAACACGTGCCAGATGGCCTTACAGCGTTCACCTTCTAAGGCAGGTCGAGGCTTCGTGCTAGAACAAAATAAAGCTCTTTAACGTGGCCCCCACAGCCTCCATCACCTCCTCATTTCAGACTCTCAGATTCTGCACTGGCCAGGCTGGTGTTGCAGCCAGTCTCCATGGTTTTCTTAAATATGCTAGGTGGTTCTTCCCTGGGCTTAGAGGAGAATGCTAGGGAAAATATGACATTAATTTTTACATGCATGCATTTTTACATGCATTTTACAAATGTATAATGAAATATGCATTATTTACCCAATTGCATCAAAAGCTCTTGAGAGCAGGGACCTGATTTTATGCTTTGCACCTTCAACATTTCTGTGTCTGTATCTAGGACAGCATCTTGCACTTAGTCATTCAAGGCATTGTTTGTTGAGCACCTACTGCGTATCGGGCTCTGTGTTAAGTACTAGGAATGCAGATGTTAGATGTTGAGAATTGTTTCTCTCTTGGTCTAGAAATACGAGCCATTGCATGGTGAGGATTGGGAGTGAGGAGATACTTGCTGTGATAAATGTGAGATGTGTGAAAGCAAATTTCAGCTTGGGTAGAATTTTGCCATTCTAATGAATTTTGAAAACTATCGCATGGTATCTTTATTGCTTTGGATTAGTAACAGACTGAATCATGCCTTAGTTGCTTGCAAAAATACATATGATTTCCCAAAGTGCCAAATTCACTTCCAGCCTGTAGCTGAGAGCATCACACTCAATGGAAAATAATGATATTCCTAACTCAAATAGACAACAAGCAAGGTAAACCCTTGTTTGTCCTCCTTCCCCCATGATAAACATCTTCTGCTCAGAGTTTTGCCTGAAACACAGCAGAACGATAAATCAAAGCATGTTCAAGAAGAGACTATTACTCTTCTAGCCACAGACTCTTCTTTCAGACTTAAACACAACAACTACAAAATGTTAGGTGGGAGATTATTTGTGTTCAGGTGTTACATTTAGTGGGGAGACTCTACCTTACATCTTTGCTTCAAAGCTTTGTTTTAAAAAATCTTTAAAGCAAGTGTTGCCAGGTTAAAACCAAAAGCTTCCCTGCAGGTGTAAATGCAGTTAGCCACCAGGTATCAACACTGCCTAGAAGCTTGGCTTGTAGAGTTTAGTGAGCAAGTGTCAGCGTTCCTTGTTAATGTTAAGCTGTTAATTATGGAGGATCAAAGCAGCCTGGCTCCCCTGGACGGAGCTGGGTTGTCTGTGCTGCTTAAAGACCACCAGGAGCTTATGGACGTGAGCGACATGGTGTTAGTTATTTTTTTTAAGTAAGTATTCTCCCCCACTTTTCCCAAATAAAAACTGGCAACAGAGAAGAGGAAACTTTGCAAACGTGAGCTCTCTCTTGCTGTTGGCGAGTGACGCTGGTGGGGATGCCTGTGCATGGGGCGTTTGAGGGCAGCGGACCCAACAGAGAGCTGCGGCGGCGGCCCTCGGGCCCGCGTGGAGCACACAAGGCAACGGGGCTTCTCTTCCTAGCACAACCGTGGATTGAAGTAAACAATAGTTCTAAAAGTGTGCTCTTTGGGAGGCTGCGAATTTCCAAAACTTGCCCCACCCCCCAAAAGGCTCCAGTCCTTTAAAAACTCTAGACATTTTTTATAAAACCATTTAAGCCAGATCAGTATTAGTTTCATTTTTGATCAGAAACGGTATTATTGTACCTTAAAACAACGCAGAGTGACTTTTGGCAGCTTCTAAATGTCACCCAAGGGGTCAGCACCACGAGAGAGGCGGCGGCAGGCCCGTGGCCATGCGCAGCGCCGCCGGCCCTCAGAGGGATGCATCCCGGCCCTCTCGGAGGTTTGCTCTGAAGTTGTCCAAACTCCGAGACGGGAAGTCAGGCGTCAGCCACGTCCCCTTATAATCGTTCATCCCATACAGATGCAGCTGGAAATTGAAACCAGTATTTCATTTAAGCCTGCAGTGAAAGCTGGGTTGAAATAAGTGATTTGTGTTCCGATTGAAGAATTGGACAGAAGCGTGCCTCAACAGTTCTGTGTGTGCCGTATGTTTTTTCATGGGGTCGATGGAGTGCTTTGTGTGACGAGAGGATGTCAGAGCAGTCTCTAGGTCAGATAGTACCAGCATGGCCTGTGTTCCGGTTCCGGCCTGATGACTTGTCCCTGGTTTACTGTTCTTTCCAGTCTACCCAGTGAAGTACACACTCCCTGTCTTACGGGAAAGACTGGTTTTTCACTTCCAGGAAATTCAACTCAGATGTTTATTCTCGAGCACCTTCTAAGGCCTAGAAGACCACTTCTAGTTGCGGCTATTTACTCGATTGTCAGCATCAGTTAAATCGGATAATGTTCTAATTGTTCTCTGGCATGATTAGGATGAATTGTTCATTAAAGTTCCTTGTTCCTTCAATCGTTATGTGCTGGGAGATCCTTGTTATTTCTGTTTCTGCTCCCACCCCCCTTCCGCTCCCCTGTGACAGCTCAGGATTGGCCCCTGAACATCCAGGAAAGCACCTGTTGTAGCTTCGAAAACTATAAGATGATCCAGATGTCACACCAGGTCCTTCTGTGTTGCTCAATGTTACAGAAAATGTGATATGATTAGACTGCTCTAGATTAGCTGTCATAAGGGTAATGATCTAAATTTTAAAATAAAATGCAGCCAAGCATACACTTTGCTATATTGTTTCTGTTCCTCTTCTCTGATTGTATGGGGTCGGACAAGTGTGCATCTCCCTGTTTCTTTCTAACACATTGGTTCCTGTATCTAGGCAGATCGTCTGAGGTGGGATATGTGAGCTGCCTCATGCAGATCTGCTCTCCCTCCGGACCCACCTGCCAGCTCACAACTGCAGAAAGAATGTCAATAGCCAGCACATTCTGGAGGCTGCTTGGTGATCTTGTCAACATGAGGCCTTCAAAACCTGTCCTCCCCCTGAATCCTGACCACATGCTTTCCCTTTGTAGCCTCTTAAGTGAGCCCGGTTAGTACTTGTCCCGGGCCTCATCAGTGACTAAGGGGAAGCGTTTAAAGTCAAAAAGGCTGCGAGCCTTCTGAACTGCAATCCTCCTCCCGTGTGGCCGTCTGCCTCCCTTGCCTCTCCCTCTGCCTCTCATTCCGGGCCGGGGTTTCTCATCTGGATGGCAGTGGGCTCACTGCCTGTGGCCTGGCCTTCTGCACGGCTGGCAAAACATCACGACCCAGGAATCCATAGGGAAGGGGCTCCAGGCCCCGACTTGCTCTCTGTGTGGTGCTCATATTCTCCTCTTCCTAATTCCTCACAAGGCCACTGGCTCCCCAAGTCAATTTCTAGAAACGCTCTAACTCATGACAGGCAATGAAATAAAAAATAGATAAATGTGAGCAGATCAAACATTAGAAACTTCTGTGTGTCAAAAAAAACCCCCACAGTCAACAGAGTGAAAAGGCAACCTGTGGCGTGGGAGAAAATAATTGGAATTCATATATCTGATGAGTGGTTCATATCCAGAATACATTCAGAATGTGTCCAACTCCACAGCAAAAGAATAACCTGATTAAAAAATGGGCAAATGGATAAGAATAGATGTTTCTCCAAAGAAGATCCACCAGTGGCCAATAAACACAAGAAAAGATGCTCGACGTCACTCACCATTAGGGAAATGCACATCCAGACCACAGCAAGCTGTCATCTCACACCCATCAGGAGGCCACTGTCCACAGAGCAGAGAACAGCAAGTGTTGGCAAGGATGCGGGCAGCAGGGGCCCCAGTGCCCTGCTGACGGGCATGGAAAACAGGGTAGAGGTTCATCAGAAAACTCAAAATAGAATTGTCACCTGATTCAGCAGTCCCGCTTCTGGGTGTTCATCCAAGAGCCTTGAAGTCAGGATCTCCAAGAGACTCACCTACTCAGGTTCGTTACAGCATTTCCGTTCTAGCCACGCTGTGGAAGCAACCCAGAATGGCCGTCGGCAGAATGTGGTGCTTGCTTATGGTGGACCATTACGTAGCTTTAGAGTAGAGGGTAATCCTGACCCCTGCTATGGCCTGGATGGACCTCGAGGACACGACGCTCAGTGAAATAAGCCAGGACAAACGCTGCGTGATTCCACTTCTGTGAGGAATCTAAAATAGTCCAAAGCAAAGAAACAGAAAGGGGCCGCGGTGGGAGGGAAGGAGAGTGAGTGTTCAGTGGGTATAGTGTTTCAGTATCACAAGATGAAGTTCTGGAGAGCTGTTGAACAATGATGTAAATGTATTTAACACCACTGAGCTAAACACCTAGTGATTATTTTTTAAAAAGATTTTATTTATTTGAGAGAGAGAGAGAGAGATGCAGCGAGAGAGGGAACACAAGCAGGGGGAGTGGGAGAGGGAGAAGCAGGGAGCCTGAGGTGGGGCTCGATCCCAGGACCCTGGGATCATGACCTGAGCCGAAGGCAGACGCTTAATGACTGAGCCACCCAGGCGTCCCTCAAATAAATAAAATCTTAAAAAAAAAAAAAAAGAAGAAATGAGTCAATTTAAAGTCTGTACTCAGTATCACCAGTCATTAGGGAAATCAAATCAAAGTCACAATAAACTATCACATCTATTAGGATGATTACTATTTTATTTATTTTTGGATGGTTTCTATTTTTATTGTTTTATTTATCTATTTTTTTAAAGATTTTATTTATTATTTATTTGACAGAGAGAGCACAAACAAGGGGGTGTCAGGCAGAAGGAGAGGAAGAGAGAGAAGCAGGCTCCCCGCTGAGCAAGGAGCCCAACAGGGGACTCGATCCCAGGACCCTGGGATCATGACCTGAGCTAAAGGCAGATGCTTAATGACTGAGCCCCTCAGGCACCCCACAACTAATGATTATTTTGATAAATTTAATACTGTGTGTTTTTTTAGCCATAAAAAGACACACACAAAGCCTTTAACTCATGAGCTTTTTCCTGCCCACAATGTTGGAAATCACTTGTGGTGTGGTTGGAAAGTTTCAGTATTGGTGATGATTTCAGTTGCAAATGTTAGCAGAGTCAAGCAATACATAAATAACTTAGTATGTGTAAATGGCTTGGAAGAGTGCCCAGCCCATGGCAGGTGCTGCGCACTCCTCCATCCAAAGCCCTCAGACCAGATGTGGTTTGGAGTACAGTCTTTTTCCCAATTAGCTGTTTATGGTGCCTGTATCACATACAATGTTATATCCTTGGCAGCACTCTATAATGAAGTGTGTTGTTATTTCTCTAGAGCAATATATGAATCTTTATAATAAGTGGGAAAATCTAGACTATAAATTGCTTCCTTTTAGTTTAGATCAGGAGTGCTGCCAAAAAGTTATGGAAAAAAAAAAACCCAAAGTAATTTCTCAGAGGTTTTGGGCTTCAGAATTGTGTGTGTGGGATTATGGATGTATGTCCTCCCCTCCCTGGTCTATAGACAAAGAACCTGAAGCACCGAGAGGTCCTGTGCCTCATCCACGGTCAGAGCAGGAGGGCCAGAGCTGGCTCCGGGGGAGACAGCGGGGCTCCACTCCATGCTCTTATTTGAGGAGCGACACAGACCATTTGTTAAGACTTCGGTGTTATCAGACTCAACTGGAGTTATAACTTGCTTGTTGTTTCCTTTGTGTGGAAGGCACATTCAATGACACGCTGCTATTGCGTGTGGAGTGCCAGAGTGTGCGGAAGGAGAGCATACCTGGGGGCCCTTTTTTTTTTTAAAGATTTTATTTATTTATTTGACACACAGAGAGAGATTACAAGTAGGCAGAGAGAGGAGGAAGCAGGCTTCCTGCCGAGCAGACAGCCCGATGCGGGCCTCGATCCCAGGACCTGAGACCATGACCCAGGCTGAAGGCAGAGGCTTTAACTCACTGAGCCACCGAGGCGCCCCTTACCTGGGGGTCCTTGACCTTGGCCCCCTTATGTGAGACAGAGGCAGCCTCAGCTCCACCCTTCCCTTGTGACTCTTCCTTCCTCCAGTGCCTTTCTCCTTCCCAGTTCTCACCGTGTGGCCGCACCCTGGTTGCCATTGACCTGGTGGTCATGGTCCCCAGTCCTACCCCGTGTCCTCCGCCAGAGGCCCGGGGAAGGACCCTGTGCCCCTGCACCCCCCCCGCATGTGAGCAGGGCAGGCTGGAGGCACTGGAGAGTTTATGCCCTGGGACCAGCCCCAACCCGTATGTGGATGGGGACTCCGTGGCACCCCCCTCTATGGGGCTCTTCTGCCGGTGCCGTGCTCCCAGGCTCTGCAGCTACAACCCAGGCATGTGCATACCCTTTCCTGCCTTTCTTCCCTTCCTGCTCTCCCCTCCCCTCTCCCCAGTAGGCTCTGTGTGTCTGTGACTGTGGCTCGGCAAGTGTCTTGTGGCAGGAGGCCACCTCTCAGGACCTGGGTGTCGTCAGAAGCACTGAGCTGTACGGTCCCAGAACACCACTGCATTAGGGCCACTTTCTTCTTTCCCAGCGAAGGAGGGCGTACCCCCTGTTTTTCCTCACCACTGCAGTCAGGCAGCCCTCATGCCTAATCATGGATGAGTGCCCGGGGCCCACGGAGAACAGTTCTGTGTAGTTTTGACAGCGAGCGTTACTGGTAATTTTTTTCTCACCTCACTCATGGAAGGTGAGTGGTGACTGGTGGCTGTCCCTGTGTGGGAATAGGTCTGTTTCTCTTTTCTGTCATTGGGGTACTTTACACACAACAGGCCACTGTTCTGCAGTATTGTGTTTTTCTCACTCCTCTGTCTCAGCTTCTCCATCTATCCACCCAGAGGAGCAGGGATCAGGTCAGCATTTCATGGTCTCCAGCAACGTGTGTGAGTGGGGGGAGGTCCAAGGGAAATCCCATGTACCACTCCCATCATCCTGCCCAGAGCTTAGGAGAATTTGGGGCAAACTCCAAGAATCTTGAGGAAACCTGAATGGGATTTCCAGAAGGGGTGAAGGGGAGGCAGGGGAGAAGGGAGTGACCAAGACTGAGACCCAAGCTGAGCTGGGGCTTTTGTTTGTCAGAATCTCTACTAGAGATGCAGCAAGGACCCAGAGAGAATTGGCTGCACGGCCCATCTAGAAAGGCCTGAGACTCTCTGAAGACACCCCCATTCCATTGTGGGAGGGTCAGGGGGACATCTCAGGGGCAGTCTGTGTGCATGGTGGCTGAGGGCTGGTTCCTTCCCTCCACAGGTGTCTGGGCACTTTGGGGTACCATGAGCTGGGGGAGACCACAGGGAGGAGGGAGAGCCCTGGAAAGGAGGAGGCTCTGGTGGATTGGGTGTCTTGGTAAATAATGAAGCTGGGTTACCAAGAGAGTTGTCTGCTGATTGATCGCTGACCTCTCTGGACTGAGAGTCATGGCTACTGCAGGGGGTGACCAAGGGACAGAGATGAGTTGTCTTCTCAAAATTTCTCCTGTCATCTTCGATCCCAGAGTTGGGAGGGGACCTTGGAACACTCAGACCCTGGGCAGATGGACAGAAGATAAGAGACTGAGTACAGCCTTGCTTGAACTGGCTCATGGGATTAGTTCTCTACACATTTCATGAGAGGCTTGTAATGATGTTCAAGACCTTTATATTGGACTCCAAATTTGTAAGACTCAGACCTCTTCCTGCAGAGACAAGGTGATTGCAGTAGTTCCCGCCCAGGCTCTGCTGGCCAGGACCTGAGCAGTATCCATCAGGACACAGTGCAGGCTTCAGGAAGATGACCATGGGTCCCTTCTGCAGGCTCTGAGAGCTGCCTGTTAAGGCAGAGGATGCTGGAACCCCTCCACCTGGGCACGCCCCTCCATTTACTGGATACAGAAAAGTTGTGCCTTGGAGAATGGCAGACTCCATCGTCAGCGGGCGAGCTCCGGGGGAGCTCTGTCAAGCCTTGTTTTGAGACTGTTTCTGCAGCAGCCGTGACCATTTTACACAAGCTCAAATATTCAGAGTCTTGGTTTTTCTTTGCGGGAATACGCCTACTTCATGATAGATTCACCCAATTAGGCAACCCCCCCCCCCCAGTACAGGAGCCGACATGCACTGGAGACTTGGGAAGGTGTGCGTGTAGGTGGGGGGAGAGTGTCATAAAGATGAAGAGTAGGAGATGGGAGTGCCTCTGGTTTCACAGAACTGAGCGTCCACTCCCCCTACAGGGTCTCAAGCATGGAGGGGCTGGTCCTGCCTCCTGAAAGGGGAGCACAAGACGCAAGCATGGAATGGAAACAGCAAGAAACTGCTGAGAGTGTGGAGATGGTGTGGACACAAGCATCAGATACACACCTGTGTGGACCAGTGAGCACGGGAGTCATAGACGACAGATGACTTAGCAGCTCCAGCACCTCCCGAGCTCCCAAGCTCCCTGGGCAGGAACAGAGCAACAGTTGGCAGCCATGCCGTGGCAGGAGGCTACTGGCAGTTCAGACGCCTCTGCCCTGGCAACGAGGCCTCATCTCCTCGTAGTGTCTCCGTTCTCTTCGGGGTGAAGCAGCCACGGTCCACTTCCCAGCAGCACCCTTGAGCAGACCCTGAGGTCAGGCTGGCTTGCGTGCCATGTCTGCACTCCTCAGACGGTTCTGAGTCTGTTGTAGTTTTGCATGAAGGGGTCACAGAAAGTTTTCAAACCTGAGAGAGATGATTGAATACTGTATTCCCATTTTGAAGATTCATAATGCAAACCAGTATGTTGAAGCTCAGAGCATGTTTCTGACCTAAAGAAATGAGTTTAGCTTTAGTCAACCTACTATTTCCAAGTGTAGACAGGGTTTTTATTAGGGTACGTGTTTTTATTAGGGTACGTTATTGGTATTATCTGGGCCAGTTGCTGCAGAAACCTTGGATTAGGTTGTCAGACTCATTCAGCTGACTCCATGATCAGGTCCATGAATCCATCTAACCTTCTCTATCACTGCATTTCCACATCTTCACATGGGAAGAGGGTTGTCTCATTTCTCTGAAATTCTACCTGTCACCATCTCTTGCCAATATATCAGGCAGAGGACTGATCCTGCATCTTTGCTCCCATTATTATTCTCCCAGGAAACTCCACAATTGTTGCTTAAATTTTAGTGTACAAATTAAGCACTTATCATCCAAGAAATCTTTCCTCATTTCTTCTATCATTTATTTTTTATTAACATCTATCATTTTATTAATAACAGTGGCTAACACTTCATAAACATTTGCTGTGCACCGTAAACTCTGACTAAAACCCTTGTCATGCAGTATTTCATTTAGTTGTTAGCGTCCTCTGAGGGCGGGTATCTGATTAGTTTTTCTAGACCTCAGCTTCCTCACCTGCAAAATGAGCCCAGATCCTCACCTGGAACTGCACAACTGGTATGTAGCAGGGATTTAACTCAAACTGGCTTCCATCTGACTTCAGAGCCTTCCCTCTCAACCACTAGGTTGTCCCTTATCTCTCAAAAATAAAATCCTTATCAAATCCCCGTAAAGGTTTGATCAGGCTAATTTTGTTTCCTTATTGTCTCTTTAAATTCACTCCTTTGCACTAAATGTTTTATCTTCAGTTAAGTTGCAAATTCACAAGTTAAGTCAAGATGATAGATATCTCTCAGAAAATACTTGTTTTCTTCCAGGTAGCTGGGGAGGGTCGCAGCTGTCTAAATCCACATCTCACCACAATACAAAACAAGAACCCATAAAACTACATAAACCCAGGGCCCTGGCATAATGAGAAGACAGTGCACAAACTTCAAGTTGCTTTTAAGTTTAAAAAGATAAAGAAATCTCATTAAACCATCTCTCAGACTTTTTTTTTTCCTGAAAAGCTTTGTTGCAGGCAAAGGTAGTTTGTTTTAAAAATGAAAAATACTGGGCGCCTGGGTGGCTCAGTGGGTTAAAGCCTCTGCCTTCGGCTCAGGTCATGATCTCAGGGTCCTGGGATCGAGGCCCGCATCGGGCTCTCTGCTCAGCGGGGAGCCTGCTTCCTCCTCTCTCTCTGTCTGCCTCTCTGCCTACTTGTGATCTGATCTCTCTCTCTCTGTGTCAAATAAATAAATAAAATCTTAAAAAAAAAAAAAAGAAAAAAAATACTGCACAGAAGAGAGAAGAGAGGAGTGAGCAGCAGGTGTAAACTTATTCTAAAATCACCACTGGAAGGATAGAGTTCTCCTGCTTGTGAAAATACTGGAGGAATTGTGTTAGTGGACTACAGCGGTGATTATAGTAAAGCAACTTAGAAATATGTATTGCAGGTGGGAGATTTCAAAAAGCATAGCTTCTGGGGAGAAAAAGACAAAAAATAAGGGACAGGTAATTAAAAAAAAAGGAAGGAAAAGAAAAATTAAGATCTTGAAAGATAAAAGTACCATGAAAATCAGAGGGTCCACACTATGTGCACCAACAAGAAGTCACCCACCAAAGAAACTGGGCGACACTCAGACAAAGAGGACACCGTGCCCCTAGAGTAGATGCCTTGTAAAACACCACACTTAATGCAGACTGAACGTTGTGAAACCAAACACTTCTGTAGGAAGTTCCCAGAACAATGTAAAAAATGAGAATCGACACGTCAGCTGTGGAAACTTCTAAAGATAATCATGAAGCAAAAGGAAACTGTAAGGTGTGGTCCAAGTGAATTAAGTATATTCATAAACAATCATTTGTAATATAAAGAACCACCTTGAGTCAGAAATCAAAAATTAAAAACAAAAATTGAGAGAAAAACAGAAAAAAAGTAAGAGTTGAACTTGGGAAAGAAAGGAAAAAGACAAGACCATCTCAGAAGTGAGGACTCCAGTGAAATGCAGTAAGGGCAACTGAAGAAAGGCAAGAGGGGAACCAACACATGAAAATGAGATAAAGGAAGAAGTAAAAAGGATCAAAGAGAAAGAGGTTGAATGGGGAGATGAGCAAAGAAGAAACAATATACATATAATTGAAGCTGCTGATGTAGAAAATCAAACAGTGGAACAGACTCATATGTAAATTGTAACCCAGGAAAACTTCATGGACATGAAAGACCTGAATTCATGTCCCGAAGGGGGCGCTGAGTTAGCTGGGAAAGTAAGACGGACTGTAACTTCACGATTGTACCCCAGTAACACTATTAGGCTTGAAAGATAAAAATATTCTGAGGTCTTCAGATTTAAAAAGATTAAATGATTTATAAGAGCCACAGAATCTGTAAATAGAATTCTCAAAAACAACATAAAAATCAAAGCAACAATGGGACGGAATTTCAAAAAACTCAGTGAAAGAAAGAGTGAAAAGAACCTTAATTTTCAGTCCAACTGTGAAGCATCAGGACTATAGACCCCAACGATTTGGGGAGTTGTGTGCCCACCCATGCCTCCTCCTTGAGGAATCAAAGATGATGAGCTTCATCTAAACAAGAGAGTACTAGAAAAACTCCAGGAAAAGGACAACCATGTGCATGGTGGCCTGAGTGTATAGAAGACAAATACAAGGGTGGAGACAAGGGAGAAAGACTGGTACGCAATTGTTACACTTTATGAGGGACAGAAATAATGGGACTGAAAACCGAGAGTAAAAGGTAGAAGGAAAAAGGAAAGAAAAATAAATGAATGTATTGTTTCTTGGTAAAGAGGTGGGAGATGAAGTACACCATTAAGTACTGATAGATCAGATAGTAAGAAATTAAAGCAAACTAAGGATACCAAAAAGGATACAGGAACAAAGGTAAATACTGCAACAAAAATATAAATATTCTTAAATATAAAAGAATGATGGTTTTAAAAATAAAGAGCAAAGTATACATTCATGTCATGCTGAGAAAGGAATAGAGCAAAATAATGTAAGACACCTAACTTATAAAAAATTGTGACCAAGTTAATATTTGACATATCAGTCATATCAATAATTAGCACTGGGTCTAACTGAAAATATGAAGATTCCTAGGCTGTTCCATAATGCAGTACATAACAATTACCTAACAGGAGACCACCTAAAACAAAGTGATTCAGCAGGATAAAAATGAAGAGATGGGTGGAGGCATATGAGGCCGGTGGGAGCAGTAAGAGACGAGGTTGCAGTCCTGATATCATGGTACTGATAATAGTAGTGGTACAGAGGAACTGATGCTTTAGAAGCATTAAATGTGACAGACAAGGATATTTGCAAGTGTGAAAGCACAGTATGTGATGGAGATATAACAGAGCTGAATATGTCTGCAACAGTGAGCCTAACCAGCAACCGCGGTCGTGCAACAGAATTATGGGACAAAAAAGACATGAAAGGAGACCTAGACAGAAGGCCAGTAAGCTTTGTTCCTGATGAAAATGTGCTGCCTTCCAAGTGAGCTTGTTGATGAGGAATATGTGTGAAAACATCCCAGTCTCTGAAATTCTAAAAGCCATCTATGTTAATTATTGCTGCATGAGAAATTACTCCAATCTGAGGTGCCTGGATGGTGCAGTTGGTTAAGCATCCAACTCTTGGTTTTGGCTCAGGTGGTGACCTCAGGGTCGTGAGATCGAGCCCTGTGTGGGGCTCTATGCCCAGAGTGGAGTCGGCTTGAGGGTCTCTCTCCCTCTCCCTCTCTCCCTCCCACTCATACTCTCTCTCTCTCTCAAATAAATAAATCCTTAAAAAATAATAAATTACTCCAATCTTAGCAACTTTAACCACAAACAGGCTTGACCTGGCTGGGTGGTTCTGGGTCAGGCACACACTAGGTTGCAGTCAGGCTGTGGTCATTCCATCTGGGGCTGGAGGTTCAGCTTTCAAGCTCACTTCTGTGGCTGTGGGCAGGGGCACTTGCTTCCTTGGTGTGTGGGCCTCTCCTGCTAGGGCTTCTCCCACAGTGAGTGATCCCAGGGCGAAGAGACTCCCGGAGTGGTTCCACCCCTCTCGGCCTGTGAACCGTGGTAGGGAAGGAGTGTGAGTTTCTAGGGCTGCCAGAACAAAGTACCCCAAACTAAGTGGTCCAAGAGAAATGTATTTTCTCACATCTCTGGAGGCTGGAAGTGTCCGATCAAGGGAGAATCTGATCCAAGCCCCTCCAAGAGCTTCTGAAGTTGCTGGCAGTCTTTGCCATTCCCTGGCTTGTAGATGTTTCTACCCCAGACCTGCCTCCATCTTCCCATGGCCTCCCTGTGCGCATGTGTGTTTCCGTGTCCACATTTCCCCGTGCTCGTAGGGAGAAGTCAGGTCCACCATAATGACCTCATTTTAACTTGATTACCTCTGTAAAGACCCTTTTTCTAAATAAGGTCACATAAACAGCATCTTTTCTGGAGGAATGCAATTCAACAAAACAGAGTGGAATCCTGTTGATGTGGGGCATCCTTTCCCAAGGGCTGGGTGGGGGGAACAGCTGAGTGGTGGAGTTCTCATGCATTCCCTTGCATTTTTCTACACTTCCAAGATTTCTTGCCTACACAGGGATTAATAATATCTTGTCTGGGAATAGTTTTCCGACTGCACTGGGAGGTGTTACCATGATGAGCCAGGATTAGGAAGTCTACCGAGGTCGATAAACCATGGCCAAAGCTTCATTAAACATGAGGACACAAAGCAGCTGCCGCCGCCCTACAGGAGAGCTGATGGAAAACGGACTGAGCTTCCAGGTCTTAAGAAATTCAGCTGGAGGCTTTATGAAGTTTTGTTCCACAGATAAAGTGAAGCCGACCAATCACTTCCATGTGAAATCTTGATAAACTCTTGAAATTCTGCATTTAGGAAGCTGTTCATATTTCTCTGCTATGTTTTCACCCAAGAATTCTGAAGAAATTACCCATGGTTGTGCTGCTGTTGTCACCACTGCTATGCTGCACCCATTCTTACCCTCCGTGGGTCAGTGTTTTATGCATTAATTCTTTGGATTTGCAGATGGTCTTCCTAGATGTCAAGAGTGAGCCCGCTGGACCTGAGTAAGGAGCGGGGGAGCATGGGTTGGTAAGTGGAGGATTTGAAGTTCATAGCTGAAGTAGCCTGCAGAGACCTTGAATCTCATCTGAAACCTTCTGCCTGCATTCCAGCAGGGCAGGGAGCCACCGCCTGCTTTGAGTAGCGCGAAGGAAGTTTGTGAGGTCCGTAAACGGCATGACTGTGGTTGTCCTTCATCCGAAGCAGAATGACGAGCAAGGGTCTGTCGTCCCTTGCCTGCAGTCCGTCTGTGTGTTCACAGACAAGCAGTCCCACGTGGCTGATTCTTTAAGTCTGCAGGCTTAACATTTCCAATCTCTCTATGTTCTCTCTCATCAAAGGCCACTGTAATCTTAGAGACATCCTCCGTGACACAGTGTTTGTCTGCTGCTGGTTAGGCAAATGGCAAACCAAAGTGCCTGCTCAGGGAAATTAATGCCCTCATTTGTCACCAGCCCACACAGCAAAAGCGCTAGTGCCCTTTCTTGCTGATTGACTAATGGCTTTGAGGAAGGGAAATGATAGGTAGAATGCTTCTCCTGGAAGGAGAAACTGATAAAGGGATTGACTACCCAAATCTTTTCCATTTCAATGAGATATTCTCTCTGCTCAAATTAAATGAGCTTGTCAAAATAAATAAGAAGGCATGGTCACTGTGGATGGTGGAAGCCAGGTGCTCAGTAGAGGAAATCAATCTAGGGGTGGGAAGGTTTCTCTCTCTCTCTCTGCTTCAGGATGGCAAGTCTCTGATCCCATTCACTTCTTATCTTTCATCCTTTCATACAAATCCCACCTTTTGAGGCCAACTTTGATCTCTTGTCTTGGAAGCCAGAGCATCCTTTTTTGTCTTTCTACCATTTGCAGCCTGTGCCATGCAATTTGGCACTTAGATAACTTCTGAGCTCTTGTATGATTCTCATGCTGAACTTGAGTCCATCAGTCGCGTCTTACAGGAGGCTGTACTCCCTGCCTGTAGTGCCACACTGAGGAAACTACAGGGACTCCCACGTAACTGCCGATTGGTTGAACCTGGCAGGTGGAGTGTTCATCTGGTTTTTGCTGCTCAGCGTCTGTTCCTTTCCTTCCTGGGACTAATCATATGGAATAATACCCAAGATGGTTTGAGAAACCGCTCTTTCCACCATTATTCACCATGTGCTTGGTGTGGGATTGACCATTCCTCAGGCAGTCTCATTCAGCTGGCCACAGTGATTGATTCAGGTTGGGCAGATGACCTAAGGCAACAGCCAGAGTAAGCCTCATAGATTTTCTGGAATGCAAGTTAGGGTCACTTGAATCTCCTATCCATTGGAAACTACTAGAAGTCATCCTGTGACCAGGAGGTGAGCTGGCATTATGTGAAGGCAGAGTAGAGAGATGTTTGAGGCCTCCGTTGAACCACTGGCTCAAGGCAAGCCTGCGCACTTTCCAATTTGAGTAACCGGTAAAATTATCTATATACCTCAAGCCAGTTGGAACCGTGCTTTTGTTACGTTTCACCAAATGGATATGGGAGATCCATACAACTCACAGCCATGCCTCTTCATGTGGATGCTCTGGGTCTCCCTGGAGATCAGACGTCTTTGAAAAGAATCCTATTTGGACAGTTTCTTTTTTTATCAAGATACTAATAATCCACTTTATGTTTGGAAGGAGAATGCACCCTGTAGAGAAAGCTGTGTATTCAGGAGGGGAAGTAGAAAGCAAACTTCCCCACTACTGTACTTCTCTCTCTCTCCATGGAGGGTTTCTTGGAACTTTTGAGGAAAATGGAGAAAGAGTAGCAGCGGAGAAGGGATGACTCCAGATTCATTTCCATGCTTCCCAGGTTCTTCTCTTCACCACCCCACTGCCCCAGGGCTTGACTCAGCCGAGGGAATGCTCTCTACCTCTTCTGGCCAAGCTGTCTGGTCTTTTTCTTCACATCCTTCTCATCGCCTCTCATCACCCATTGCTCACCTGAGAACTGTGGACATTGTTGACTGCCTAATTCTTTGTTGTAGAGCTTTCCTTACACTGCAGGCTCCCTGGCCTCTACCTATTAGGTGCCAGGAGCTCCCTCTCCCCTCCCCAGGGTGTACCAACCAAACAGGTTTGCAGACATTGCCACACATCCCACGGAGGTCACAGTCACCATCCCCCAAACCCTGCTGAGAACCTCTGCTCCACGGGGAGTGGATGGGGTACACTTTGGAAAAATGACTTACCTCCCCTCTTTGGAGACTCTGACTTGTTCCTTTAGCAAGTGGAATCCACTCCCTCAGGATCTCCATTCTGAAATGACCAAAGAATCAGGAGTAGGACCCAGTCCCCCTAGCCTTGTACAGATACTTTCAGTCTCTGCTGGCAGCCAGAGCCAACAGGCTATGGAAACTCTGTTGCCCACTGTAGATGCTCATCATAAAGCAGGAGAACATAACCAAGCACTGCTGTTTTGAGTTTGTATCGTCTTAGGAAAAGAACAGTAGAGCGGACACTATGATCTGTTGAGCATCTGCAGGTACCGGCCCATCACTGAATGCTGTTTCTCCGACCTAATCATCGCAGAGGTCTTTCAAGGTTGGCATTACTATTCCCTTATAGCAAGATACCTAACCTTCCTGAGCCTGACACTGTGTCTTAGCAGGAGTCCAACTTGAGTGTACTGGATTCAGAGCTCACACAGTTTTCCTCCTACTAGCCTGACTCCACAAGGACGGATGTCTTCATGCAGCAAAGGGCCTGAAGTCTAGGCCCATGGGAAGGGAGAGCTGGGGCAGGCCCAGTGTAGACAGACCCCTCCCACAGCAATGGTAACACTGCCAGGATGGTGGTAGCTTTACCTCCTCCTGTCCCCTGTCCCCTGTCCTCTGCAGGAGACATTCATCACTGATCAGCCAGACACCCTCAGTTGGGTCCTGGCCATCATTAAATGTGCACGGAGATGAGCGACTTCAGTGCCCAGGGCTGAACAAGAAAAAAGGGCCAGATTATTCAATCATGTTGACCTACTGGTATAGATACAAGATGATTTAGAAAACAAAAATACCAACCTTTAGCTTTCTAGCTTTACAGTGAGTCATAAATGATCCCAAGTGGATAACTCAGCTACTCTCAGAACAAAACTGAATTATGTTAAGTATTTTGGAAAATGTAATGATTTGGCTGCAAGGGACTCCACATCCCTCAGAAGCAATCGGCATCTTGCTGATCTTCCAGATCTAATTTGCAGCTGGAACGCAATTGTGAGGGAAGAGTAATATTTAACACTTATCATCACATACCAAGTTCGCTCGATGCGGCACGTGGGCAGAATCAGCCGAGCTTGTGTGGGTGTTCTGCGGGGCTTGACGATCTGCTCAAGGCTTTTCCTTCCAGCGCTGCAGCAGTGCAGGAATGTAAGGCTCAGGTGTGGTGGTTTGCAGGAAGAGGGTCTGGACAGGAAAGCAGCCTGTAGGCTGACAGTGGCACATTTAAGCAAGCCTGATTTTGGAGTTCTCGGGACTGGCCTTGCCGTTTCTGAGGCCAGGTGTTTATGGGCTGCCTTGGTCCTCTGGCTGCAAAGTCAGAGCATGTGGGAGTGGACTGTCCCTGCCCTGCAGCCAGAGCCTCCAGGAGCAGGCCTGGGCAGAGGAGTTTTTGCAGGGGTGTGGTTGGTGAGGCCCGGAGCTGATGGCCAAAAAAGTGTTCTTGAGACATCTTTGGTGCATAAAGGGGAATTTATGAAAGCAGAAAGAGCTTCTGCGTTGGGGTTGTGAGGGTGATTGATTGAATAGTTGGGGTCTGGGGGGAGGTAAGGACATAAGGAGGTGTCCAAAAGGACTTTCATCTGCTAAAGAAGATTCTCGGGATCCTGTCCAGCTAAGGTTGTTTCCCCCTCTCACAGAGCACTCACTCAGTTCAGACGGGTGGGAGCTCCCTGGAGGAAAGTCACACTCATCCCACCTGGGAGTGAGGGGGGCCAGTTGTGGGGGCAGCTCAGGCTTTGTCCTCAGTATGCCTCCTGTTCCCATGTCAGCTGGAACCAGCTTGAGAGCGCAGCTTGGCTGCAGAACCGGGGGTGTCTGGCTAAGGGGGCATCAGGAAGGATTTCTAGGGTGTGGGCCCATGCCAGCTGATGTTGGGGATGGGTTATGGAAGTGATGCTTCGCTGGGGATGTTGTTGTAGGAGGTGAGAGTGAGTGAGTGGGAAGCCTAATAAATGATACCCAGGAGAGAGAAGACTGGCCCCAAGCCCACTGTCTTCACTTGCCGGGAAGCTCTGCAAGTCCTAGCAGGTGGTGTGGAAGGGCGTTTTGTCTGTGTTCAGATAGGCTAATGGAGCACCCTCTTCTGTCTCTGGCCGCTCGCACGGGGCCTGCCTGGTGGTGGTGATGCCGGTGCCCCCACCACGCTTGTGGGGCACCAGTCAGCTCCTGGTGGGGCTGCTTTTCTCTTCTCCCATTTGAACTTTCCTGTCCACACTGGGATACTGCTGAGAGGGTCAGGGGCTGCCATGGATCATTCTGCTGGGATTATCAATGATGATCGAGGATTAAAGTGGGAACGTCCTTGGGAAACCAGCAGGAGCCATGGTTGCCCCGAATGCTGCCTGGTTCACTTCTGCTCCCACTTCCTTCCAGAGAGCCCTAATTGAGGTGGTTTTCATCAGGCTGATCACCACCAGCTGAGCTACCCTTCCTCAGTTGACTCCTGGCAGGACAGAGGCCCAGGGAGGGGGGTGGGGGTTAGCTGGGGAGATCCTGTGAAGGCACCACTCACAGAGGAGGGGCTGGAAGGGTCGGTGTGGCTGAGCTGGGCTTGTCACTTTACCACTGGCAGGCAGGGGGTTGGGGTGATGGCCAGCCACCTGAGCTAGGGGGGATGTAGCTGTGGAGGGCTTCTGGCAGAGGCCAATGAGGGAGTGAGCAGGATGGGGTAGAGGCTGGGGTAGGCGTGCAGTTAGCCCCTCAGTCCAGAAGCCTCTGCGCTGCAGATGAGCTGTCTGTGCATCACCTATATTCTTGCTTTGTTCCCCCAACCACCTCTAGAGGCAGGTCTGCCAGGCCAGTCACACCCATTTTACAGAGGAAGAGAGCGGACCCAGGTCAGGAGGATCTGTGGCTTGTGGCTGGACAGGAGCAAGGGCTGGGGACAGGCTCCTTCTTTCTAGCTCAGCCAGCAACAACAAGAGCTGGGCAGGACAGGGGGAGGGTGCTCTGGGCCAGGCTGTTTGCAGGACCTGGGGCCTGCCAGCTGGGGAGGGAGTAGGCGGTTGTGCAACATTCCCAGAGCCAAGCGCAGCTGCAGGGAAGGGGTGTTTTCTGAGGGCTGCAGTGACATTCAGCAAATGTAAATGGTTTTGACATCCTGTAGGGGAGGAGTTGATCTTTTACCACCTCTTCAGGCTGTTCTCCCTTGCTGGCATCCTCCCACCCTGTTTGTTTGGAAGCTGGGGCCCAGAGGATGCCTCACAGAGCTCTCCCGGAGAGCAGAGAGAAGGGGAGTGGGATGGACTTGGCCTATGGTGAAAGACATGGGAAAGTCAGGCTGGCGCTGATGGAGAACACAGACCTCCAGAAAATGTCAAAGAACCTGGGGTTAGAAGGTTAGAAGGATGTGCCCAATGCACATGTGTGTGAGTGTGTGCATGTGTCTGTGCAGACACATGTGTGCAGTGTTGACAGGATGGGGAAGCCAGCTCTGGATAGCTTTTGGGACCAGTATGTAGCCAGCTGGAGGACAGGGAGTGTGCAGTAGGATTGGGGGGCTCTGCTCACTGGGAAGAAAAGACTGAACAGGATCTAATAGGAGCGTCTTGTGTCCAGATTTGGCCTGGACAGATTTGTTCTGGGTAATTATTATAGCATCTTCTTTGTTCTCAGAAATGTCCCCAATAAGTTATTTGGTCACCCTCTCTAATAGGGAATAGAAACCACTGCGGGCTCAGGTACCTCAAGCTGGAATGTCGAGTCGAGCCAACTATACCCGTCCTCTATTGCTGGCCCGACCATGACCTTTCACTCTTCTTCTGTCTCTGGGTCCAGTTCCTGATTTTTGGCAGAGTGTCTTCTGTGTCTTTTTCCCAGACCACTGGTTGAGGACACATATCCCTGAGTTTGCGGAAGATCAAAACTGGGTGCTGTCCCAGAGGCCAGGGGCTTGGGTGCTTCCTGTGACTTAATTGTCCATTATCCTTACTTGTGGCTCCAAGATCCCGTGTGCTTCTTCCCTCAGAGCATGTGCGTGCCATGACCTCCCCATGGGGAAAGCGTACTTGCACACAGCGGGACAACCATGGAGGGAGTGGAGGTCACTTTCCAGTAATTGTATATTCAGTGAGCATGAGGGCACATTGCTGTTTTACATTCAGTATGCAAATAACTCTGTGTCTTGACCAGCTTCAAGGAAGGCTTTGAAAACATCAAAATAGAAATCTGTCTGAAAATGTACTTACAGCTCTGTCTCTGAAACCTCCACGCCTTCCGTCCTGAATATCTCCGCATCTCTTAGGCAGAACCTCTTTCCTCTCTTTCCTGCTCTGCATGGCAATGACCAAGTGAGGGATCCTGAACCCATCTTCACACACTGGTAGTGATGCCGTGACCCCTCATCCTTAGGACAGTCTTAGAGCTGGTACTTGGATGGCTGTCTCAGAATGCTGTACTTTGCAATCTGTGGGCATTTAATTAAGCCTCTGTGATCATGAGGATAATAGAATGCCACCATCTGGGATCCTGGAGCCTTGAGATGGAATCAGAGGGAAGTTCAAGGCAACCCACGTTAGGGAACCCGAGCGGCATACCAATAGCACAGTCACTCTCTCCGTGTTTTCCACAGAGTGCACCATCAGAAATAAGAAAATATGACTAATGTGCATTAAAACGTTTTCAAAATCTCAAACTCAAGCTGGCCTTCAGCATTGGTGAAGTTCTGGGCCACGCGTTTTCCGGTCTCACCTCCTGCTTCTCTGCCCAGAAATGGTGCTGTCTGTGTTGTGTCTCCTGCTGGCTCTGGGCTTCTCTGCTGTCCCGTCACAGCCCCCCATCACCTAGTTTCCTACCTGAATCATGCCTGTTTTTCTCCACACTCACCTCGCCTGCTCCAGGCTCTGACCACCCATCCCCAGTTGTGTCCCTCTGAACATTTGGTGATGGTCATTAGTAGCACTTCTGCCATAAGCATTGGATCTTAACTCCAGTGTCTCACTTAGTGGTTGGGTGACCTCAGGTGAGAAATGTCACGGTTTTGAACCTTGGCTTCTTTGTGTGGGAGGAGTGCACCCAGGTGCCTTGGTTTATGGGCAGTCCACACTGATCCAGGCTAGGGGGCTGCCGGGATGGGGTGGGGGGCTGGTCCATGATACACACAGGTGGGAGGAAGCGCGGGGTACCCTAGACTAAATAAAGTGTTGACTTTGACACGGCGCATCTTGCTTGTCCCAGCCCTACCCACACAGTCCACATGTCATCAGCCAAAGTTCATTGCTAAAATCCACTACCAGGGCGTCTGGATTCCTATGCTCTCCTGTGGGCCCAGGCGCCAAGAGCCTGCCCCTGTGTGAGCCCTCCCTTAACTCCTCTGCCTCTGGGGTCTTTCCTCCAGAGATCACTTCGTGCCTGAGGTAGTGCTCTCCAAATGTATTCCTGAAAAAACAAAGCTCTGTACTTGGTCCCTTTGACTTTCTGGAAAGTTATTACTAGCTGTTTCTTGATGCTTTATTTTAGAGATGTTTCTGCCCAACATGCAGGCCTGGCTTGTCCTGTGGAGCAGCAGCTGCAAGTGTCACAGAGCTTAGGGTTCCTCGTGGAGCCACTGACCTCTAGGAGGAGGCCTGTTAGTGAAGGGACACTGTGTAACCGCGGGCAGTGAGCGCTACACACCACGGGCTGTAGGAAGGGATGGGTATCACAGTCTTGATTTCTCGCCACAGAGTTGACCATTCTGGGAGGTCATGGGCAGGGGTCCTCTAACTGTTCCCTTTGAAAAAGTCAAGGCATACCCTCTATTTGATAGAACTTAATATCCAGCACCTACAAACTAGACTGTGGTCTTTACTTTTATTTTACACACATATAATTTTTAAAAATTGGGGAAAGACACATCCCTTTTTAAATTGAAAAGCATGACTGTGTAAAATCCCCCATCTTCACACTAATCCCTGGAAACAGTTTTCTTGTGCTTAGAAAAAGCATGGAAAGAAAGATACATACCAGTAATGAGATTATCTCATTGTATATTATTATTATAAATAATATATATAAATTATTATATATATAGTATATATATAATTTTTTTTTTGCAATTTGTTTCTCCTTTCCCTCTCAACACTGTCCTAAATAAATGTGTCTGGTATATTTAACTTCTTCTTAGAGTCTGTTGTCTGCTTTCTGGATCTGCATTGCTTACCACACATCAGCGGCCTGCAGATTCTCTTTGGACTCAACACAGTTCTGCTGCCTGGGGCTCCCCTCAGCCGCCTCTAGCTAACTGCATGCCAGGAATTTCTGGCTCCTCTTGTCACACTTCTGGTTTCTTGAGTGACTGCACAGAGGGCTGGAGAGCGCCGTGCATCTCATACACACATGTTAACGCCTTGCTAGATGGCTTTTGACCAGTTGGAAACAGAAGACAGAAGGATAGGATGGATTTGCCCTCCTTCCCATCCTGCTCTGCGAGTGCTTTCTCCGCACTGCCTGTCCCAGAAGCATGACATCTCATGTCACTTCAGGGCTCAGGAGACAATGCCCAGGGAAGTAACGTCTCGCCTTGCACCTTCCCGTTCTTGCTGTCTCTGATCCCGGAGCAAGAGGTGACCACAAGGTGGCAGGGTCACACACGGCTTTATGTGGGCAATGCTTTGATAGGTTTGTGTGTGGGGAAGTCCCTCAGGGAGTGAGACCTTCCAGAGCTACATCGTGGGGCCACCGCCTGGAAGCTGGGGAGGGACTTGAGGGAGGGGGATCACATGTCCGGGCGATGGATGTGGCTCAGCAGCCCAATGGGGAGTCTCGGGGTCTGTGCCTCCAAAGGGCAGCGGCAGCTTGGGGTCTTTGTAGGCCTGGGGTTTGCCTCATCTGTGGCTAGCGGACGTTGGGCACAGTGTTGTGGGTGTACAAAGCCGACAGACTCTCTGTGGCTGAAAGTGTGCTTATTTGGTTTATGTTTAAAACAAACGAATATGTAAAGTTTTGAGTTTAGCTGCCGGCAGGCGTTTCAGCAAGTGGGTCTCAGACAGGTAAGCCACCTAGGGGCCAATGTACAGGCCGTCTTTGGCAAGTAACATCCCCCTTCGCATGGCTTCCCATCCCTTGCCATTTGTGGGAGGTTTGAGGGACTTTGGGGCTGAGCCTGGCACAAGATACGGGCACCAGATGGCAGAATCACACGCAGCCGTAATCTTCCATGCTTCGCTAGGTTCCCCCATCTACAGCAGCTTCAGATTCCCAAGAGTGGAGAGGATTTGGGGTCCCAGAGGACCAGGGAGCACCTGCAGTTGGGAGAGCTGCTGGGGACTGCAGCCTTGAGGGGGGCGAAGGGCCTCCCTCCCTCCATCTCTTCCTGGTGCGGCCTCCAGCGGTGCTCTCTCTCCTGGTGGCCCCGGGGGACGATCCACCTGGCCCCGTGAGCGGCAACAGGAGGCCCCCGGGCAAGGCACCTGTCCTGGCATCTTGGAGACAGGCTTTCATCTTTCTTCCTGGGTTCACTCCGGATTTCAGCAGTTTCTCCAAGATTCCGCCTCTTCCATAGTTTGTGTGTGAAACATCCAATCAGATCAAAGGGTCAGTTTGTCAACAGAGGAAGGATGATGCCCATTTAGAGGGTTACTGTGTCCAGAGCCCTGCTCCTTGTGACCCCTCAGTCAGGAAATCGTGTGTTTTGACGCTTCCACCCTTGACCTAAGATTTTTGTATATTGAACTAAATTCCTTATAGTGTCCTTTTATCCCACAGAGATTTAAAATGAAGTATGTAAGGTTGGCAATATTTTTCACTTGGAGATGCTCCACATGCCAATAAAATATGCTAATAACCCGTAAAGGGGAGGACATTGCTGTCAGCAAATAAGCCACTGGGTAGACTGTAGAGTGACTGAAAAGACATCCTTCTAATTTATAGATTGTTGGTAGATAATTTCTGACATCTCTGTCTCCCTCTGTATTTCTGTTTGTCTGTCCTTGGAGACACTAGTCTGTTCTGATCAATTGATAGACACCTTAGCTTTATGGTGTTTAAATTCTTGAAATACTAAATGAGAGTCAACATTTCTTTAATTGGTTTACATAAGATCTAGCCTCCTTCATATCAAGATGTAGATACCCACATATATTGCTGTGATCTGCTTTTGTTTCTTGTGGATCACACTGAGCCACACGGCAGAATTACTCAAAACAGTCAGACTGCCCGCTGACAGATACACAGATAAAAAATGTGATACACATGTGCACACACACACACACACACACACACACACACACACACCCTGGAATATTATTCAGCCTCAAGAAAAGAAGAAGATCCTGCTATATGTGGTAACATAGATGAACCTTGAGGACATTACACTAAGTAAGATAAGCCAGTCGCAGAGGGACAAATACTGCATGATTTCATTTATCTGACCTATCTAGAATAGTCAAACTCATAGAAGCGAAGAATGGGAAGGTAGTTGCTAAGGGCTGAGTTGGGGAGGAAATGGGAGAATTGCTAATCAACAGGTATAAAACATCAGTGATGCGAGATGAATTCATTTAGTGTTGTGTCCTCTAAAATTCCCCTTAAAAAATAGATTTTTTTAAAAACCTGAGATCCAGTAATGACTTTCTGACATCTACAAGGAGAGCTATGAGTTTGAGAGGGAAGGAAGTTGAAAATCAAAAATGTTATTTTTCTAGTTCTGAAACCAAATAGTTATGGGAGATCATTTCCTCGTGAAACATTTCTAAAATGGCACTAAACCGGGAGGAATGCATATAAAGTTTTAGAGCTACGATGGATGTCAATGACTAATCAATAGTTTTTGAATGATGAAGGCCCCTTTGAATGAGACGGGAATCTCGTGTGCAGGAACCAGAGGTCCTGAGCACCCAGTAGAATGATAGAGCCGTTCCATGCAGCAGCCCTCCAATATGGCGGCAGGAGCCAGGAGCCTCAAGTCAGACGCACGGGGGCTTGAAACCTGGCTCTGTCTTTGGTAGCTGTAGGATCCCAGGTGGGTTACTTAACCTATTGGACGCACCGTCTTCCACCTGTGAAGCGAGGATCATTACACCTATTGAATTTGGTGTGAGGACGAGCATTAATGTTGCAAGTTCCTCAGCACCCTGTCTAACCCAGGGGAAGTGCTTTATAAGTGGCGTTAGGGGGAGTAAACAACTCACCACCAATAAAATAGCCAGGAGGCTTCAAAATAAATACAGAAAATAGTTTAATATTCATAAAAGAATTAACTATGAAAGGAGAACTTTCGAGAATGATTGTAGCAGGAGACCTAAGCAGAAGAAAAGCCACTGAAATTAGTGTTACTTTTATGGACACCACGAAAGAGTCATGGATTTCTGTTTAATAAAAAGTGTAATATGACATGATCAAGAGAGGAAAAAAATACTCTCAGGTCTCAAAGTGAGAAACGACCTTAAGTCTTCACACAAAGCAATTGAAAATCCAAATTAAACAATAAGCAATGGAGAAGGACCCACAGAAACAAACCCAAGTACTGGATTCAAAGTGAGTTTCTACAACAAAGGTTTAAATCTCAGCCTACTAGAGAAAAAGAAACAGAAGTAGAGAATTACAGTCCTTTCCACACATCTATTAGCTTCTGTTTGCCTTTTCTTCCAAATGCCATGAGATCTCAGGGGCAGTGATTTCAATTAAGTCTTGCCGTACACGAGACAATTCTTCTCTTAAAGAATGTGGACTGTCACACAGAGGGGCACATCCATTTAAGCTGTTTGGTTGACCCAGTATTTTAAACTTGATCCAAATCTTCTGAAAGGACTAAGATTTTATCTACGTGACATTCTCTGGAGTATCCCAACGAGACAGAAACTTTATTGTTCTAATTCAAGGGACATACTTAACAAAATGGACACTGTGAAACACCTGCGAATGTAAAGTTATTCTTACCCTTCAAAACATCGGGCATCAGTAATCTCATTTTATTCTCCCGTCCCATCCGTTCTATAGTTGAGGGATCTAAAAAGCAGGTCTCACAGAGGTTGGTTCTATGATTTGGATTTCTGTTTAAATTCTACCTTGCTCTAAACCAATGCACTTTCTACTTTTCTGTAATGAATCTGGTCTTACGGTTTCTTTGACTTTTTCTCCAGACACCGCTATCTTCTTTACCCTCTCCCTGTCCACCCTCTAGAGGGGGTTGGGTCCTATGTCCCATTCATTACCTGCTCAGGGCTTAACTAAGATGTCAACAGGACAAGGCCACAAGTGGTTGTGATTCTAAGATACATTAACATTTTTTTTTGTCAGAAATTCTTGAAGGCAAAAATATTCTTCAGTGTTTTTTATTGAACATGGTTAGTAGGTCAGAGATTTGGGGGATTTCCTGAAAGATTGGAAGAGGCTGGCAGGTGAACAAAGCTGGGGGAGCTGAGAAGAAATTCCAGACCTGGAGGGAATCCAGGCAAGGTAAAGGCGTGGGATCAACAGGTGTGCCTAGGTGAGTGGGAGGGGACACAACACACCCGAAGAGTTGACCTTCTCCCTGCAGACCAGCTATGTCATTGCTCTGCCCCGAACCTGCTGAGACCCTGAGCGAGCATTTAGACCCAGGGCAAACCAGTCACAAGTCCCTAAAGACACAGAGTGTCCTCGTGGGGTCCAGTGCTTGAGATTCTTGGAGTGGGTATGGGTGTGTCAGTGCAAAGTCGCCTCACTTGCCATTGAAAGTAAGTCTATCCCGTCGGCGTGGTGCCCTGCAGTGGAGCCTGCTAAGCCTGTCATGTAAGCCACCTCATGTCCAACACACAAGTTCATGGCCACTCTCTCATTAAGGCAGGAAGCAGAAGCAGGTGGAACTCTCTGCAGTTACCAGTCATTTGTTAATGCACGTGAACCGATAACCAAAGGTTGCTGTACACTTGCTCGCCTTGGTTTCTTTTGGGATGCTTATTTCACTCAAAGAGGACATTTAACTGTGGGAGATATGGAACTCTTTGAGAATGCTATTGAAAAAATGTTCGTCATGTTTTCTAGTGCCTGAATTTATTTTGAAGAAATATTGCAGTCAGTACAAAGAGCATGCAATGAACAAGGGTAAAGTTCTTGACTTCTGAGAATATGACTGCTGAAATAGGCAATTCAGTGCAAGGGGTAAAAGAAAACACTATGACCGTCTTCTGGAGCACCGAGCAGAGAGGCAATGAGGTGGAAGGTACGACAGAGAAGTGGATGGCCAGAAGGACCGATTTATGGGATTGATTATATAAGGGGAGTTCAAGAAAGAGGGAGGAGGTAAGAAATGATAGAGAAAATGTCCCCGAGTTGCAAAAAGATGGACACTTCAGTGAAAGGGTCCATGAATACTCACCAACAGGAGTGGAGAAGAATCCAGTAGCTAGACACATCCTCATTAAAATGTAAGTAATTGGGCATAAAGAAGTTTCTAAAAAGTTCAGGGAGCATAAAACCAAGTGCAAACAGCTTTTCTACAAAGAAGGAGAAGGATGATGTTCGTATGAAGCCTCTCGTCAGCAGCGTGGGGAGAAAACAAGAGATGAACGCTGCTAAGCCAGAGGGAAATGATTTAAAACGTTAAAGACTTTACCAGTCCAAATAGTCCGTGCTAAGGTAGAATGAAGTCCTTTTCAGTCATGTAAAATCTCAGAGCAGTTTTTCTCATGTGCTCTTTCGCAACAAAAAAAATGACTACAGGTGCGCTCCAGGAGCATGCCAGCGATGGGAAGAACCGTGATTCCCACAGGTGTGCGGCAGGCGGCACCCCAGGCTCAGGGGCTCGGGCCGCAGGGTCCTTCTGGCTCTGCAGGGAACGTTTAAAGACCGAAGCAGGAGCAAGGGGAAGAAATTGTGGATCTTACGGAGGAGTGATGTTGAGACTTCTTTTTGTGCTTAAAACCTCCAGGAAAACTGTAATAGCTTTCCTGGGAAGTTATCCCCCGCAGTTAAAGCAAACTTGCATGTGGCCAGAGTTTGAGCAGGTCACAAGTGTAAGAAAAGACAATTTGTTTCCTGTAGATTCTTTTTTTTTTTTTTTTTTTAAGATTTTACTCATTTATTTGACAGAGAGAGAGAGAACACGAGCAGGCAGAGAGGCAGGCAGAGAGAGAGGAGGAAGCAGGCTCCCCACTGAGCAGGGAGCCCGATGCGGGGCTTGATCCCAGGACCCTGAGATCATGACCTGAGCCGCAGGCAGAGGGTTTTTAACCCACTGAGCCACCCAGGCGTCCTACTGTAGATTCTTTTAACAGTTTATTCTGGTGGCGCTGTTCTAATGGGGTAGGTGGCTCTCGTTCTCTGTAGGACGGCTGGCCCCTGAGCAGCACGCGTGGGTTGGAACCACGTGGGTTCACTTACACACGGATTTGTTTCAGTAAATACAACACAGTACTGTAAGTATAGTTTCTCTTTTGGTTTTCTTAATGACATTTGCTTTTCTCTAGCTTAGTTTATTGTAAGAATACAGTGTATAATATAACTTACAGGATAGGTGTGAACTGGCTGTTTATGTAATCGGTGGGACTTCTGTCAACAGTGGGCTATGAGTAGGTAAGGTTTTGGAGGTCAAGAGCTATACTTGGATTTTCAACTGTGCGTGCGGGACTTGTGGTTCAAGGGCTGACCGTACGCGCTGGTATGGTAGTTAGTCTTTGTACTATCAGGGTTGGAAAGAATGCCGTTTTGATTTTTAAGTTTTAAACAATTTCCAGGGCCAGAATGGAAGACAACATTTGCATACTGTCCCGTATCTCCAGTTATTAATCTTTGTAATTGTAATTCTATTTCTGTGCGGCATTGGGAAGGGAAGGGAAGGAAGGAGCTAGAAGAAACGGGAGAGGCGTCGGGTTCCTTATTTCCTATAATGGAAAGTCCAGAGATAACCAAGTTAAGGGACTCAGAAGTATGTTCCAGAGGAGTCAGTAGCAGAAGGGAAGCAAAGACGATGTTAGGAGAAAGGCCCCGGGGAAGGAAGAGTGGAAGGGGAGGCCGCGAGCTGCCACCCCATCAGGGAGGCAGCAGGCGTTGTTGAAAACGCGTGAGTCAGAAATGTGTGACCAACACACCCATGAAAGGCTAGAGAGACTTGCAGGCAGAGTCCTTGCGTTCTGGTCCCCCTCCGGCCACTCACTGGGGGGCTGCCTCCCAGGGTCGCCGTCGGACGATGAGCTGCCCTACCTACATCCCTGTGCTGCTTGTCCACGCGGTCCGCATGACCTGGTCACCATTCCCAAGTAGCATTTTATTTTTTTTCCAAGTGGCATTTTAAAGATGAGGTGATCTGGGGGTGATCTCTGTCATGCCAGGTGGAAACTATCAGAGCAGTTAGCTTTGGACCGTGGAAGTCAGGGGCGCTGAGTGAGGAGGTGGGAGCGAAGGCAGAAGACACTGGTCCTTTACCGTAACGTTTGTCTAGGGTTTGAGTTTTCGTCACGTATGTGTAATAGTATTATTATTGCAACCTTGTCTGTTTCTTTGGCTCTTGAGGACATTGGTGTATAATATTGTAGGTATTAGACAGATACGTGTGTGCTGATACTGGGGATTTGGGAGCAGAGGGAACCCACTTACTTCATCTTGCAAGAAATAACTGGTACGGCAGGGATAGAAAGAAGTGTTTTGTTCTCTGAGACTGGAGAAATAACACGACAGAGAGGTGACGATGACGTGGTGCCTGGCTTCCCTGCCCCCCACATCAGGACTCTGGAATCGGACACATTTGCTCCACCACGTCCTGAACGCGGCTAGCATGGCTCTGGGCAGAAGGTGAAGCCAATGGCCATTCTGGCGGCTCAGGGCGATCTGGATGAGAGGCTGAAGCTGAGTCGTGTATCACAGTTTCAGAAAGACAGGAGCTCATCCCTGACACTAATTTACCTGCAGAAAATAAAGAAGTTTGGTCCTTCTCGGACAGGTGTTCACAGCGCCAGGGATCCTGTCTTTCCAGAGCTGCTAATGCACCTTGCCGTGTCCCCTCCGTCTCTCCTTCACTCTTGCTCACGTTTCGTGGCTCCAGTCAGAGGCTTCAGAGGTCGTTGTTACATTTTGTTAGGCCACAAGCATTTCATAATTTCCCAGTGGGATGGTTAAAGTCACAGTTTAGAACTCCTGCACCATCGGAAAAAACCAACTAGAAGGTCCTCTTGCGGGGAAATGCATTTTCTCTGACATCAAACGAAGGGGTGGTGAGGTCTGCTCTTGGGGACCATGGGCCATCCCTGAGGGAAAGGAAGAATCTGTCACCGGCTGTCAGACTAGGAGAGGTGATTTCCAGAGACACAGTTTCAGAACAGGACCAGAGCCCTCCAGGCTTGAGGGCATTGCATCTCAGCATCAGAACAGCCCTCGGGCATGCACACTTACAGAAGTCAGGAAGTAAAGATTCCATGTAACTGTATTTCCAGGGCAAGCCTCTCTTGGTTCCACATGGTTGAAACCAAATCCATTTTCCTCACCTTCTCCTCTACCAGGCAAAACAGTCGCCTCACCTTGCCCCTGCCTCTCTCTCTGTGTGTGTGTGTGTGTGTGTGTGTGTGTGTGTGCATGCGTGTGCGTAAATGTCTCTGACCCTGGATCTTCTCGGGCCAGTGGGCTGGAGCCCTTCTTGAGGCAGGACAGAGAAGAGAATGAGAGAGAATGAGTGGGGAGACATGTGAACGGAAAGGAGAGAACTGGCTCTGGAAACAGGAGGAAGTTAGAATGTGTCCCAGTGCCGAGTGGCTTCTTGGATTTCGCAAAGGCTGGGCCCTGCCAGTTTTTGTCTCCTATATCGTTACTTGTATCCAAGTCTTCTCTTCTTCGGCTCCTCCCCCTCCATCCATTCTCACCCCCTTTCTTTAGCTTTGTAGGATTCCAAAATAATAAATGAATAATAGATATTGGGAACATGAGTAAGGAAACAAAAAATTCAGAGTACTCCCTGCTTAATTGTGTTGAGTTATACTCAGGAGCGAGACGTCTCACAATGCTGCCTGTGTTGCTGGGCTTTTATTTCAGAAACAACTGATACACGTGATGGCAAAAGATCGGTGAGCAAAGTCCTTGCCCACAGTGGTGGTGGCAGCTCCAGCTTTCTGGCTACTCAAATTAGCTCCTCTCTGCACTCAGAGAAGTCAGAAGCAATCATCTCTGGGCCTGATGAGCGAATGCAAACACGGTCATGGCGTGATGCTAATCCATTGAGAAGTGAAGGCTGCGAGAATCATAGAGACATAGGATTTGGATGTAATAAGCCATTTAGAAAAATAGTGGATATGGATTTTCTGTCTTTTGCTAGATCCATTCTCTTTTCCATGTTGGAGTAGGCCACTGTGAGGAGCGATTCCGTGAACTTGCTTTATGGACACTCAGCCTCCTGGCTACTTCTGTCTTTTCCCCAGTGGAGAAGGTGAAGAGCCTCCGGTGTTGGAGGGCCCTTACTGCATTTGTTCGTTCCACGTACATTTCACAGTGTTCCTGCGCATGAGAGCATGTGTAGTCACGTTCACCCACAGGGCTTGGTTTCTAGAAGATGAGAACTGAGCGTCGGCAAAGATAAATGAAGCCTTTTGTAAGACCTATCTTCATATTAAAAAGTAAAAGGGTATTACTGATTTGAAAAGCAGGAGCGGGGTCGATTGGAATCTGACCTTGAATTAACTCAGGTGCTAGGTGGAAATAATATTTGTAAGTGAACTACTCTTTCCCCAAGGTAGCATGACCAAAGTTAGGTTGAAGTTTGAACATGCAACAGGGCATTTTCAAAATAAGGAAACCAAATGGGGAAGAAAGGAGCATTGGAGGAAATAAAGTCAGTGAGAGCGTTCCCTCTGATGTTTGTGTTTGTCCAAAGAGCATTCCCAAAGCCGCATCTGTGCCAAGCCAGTTACCGTCAACAGATGGCCAAGTTAGAAAGCAGTGCTTTCCATAAAAGGAGTAATGGAAAACACTGTTCCCGCTTCCACTGAAGTAGGAACTGGTAATTAAATCTTCTGCAGTAGATTCCTTGTTCACTCCTTCCTTCTGGTGTGTGGGTTCCCCGTGTGCAAGAGCGCAAAGGGCATATTTCTTGCCCTATAGTCTACGGGCATGGCCAGTAGATTGGGTCAGTGGACTTGTAATGAACTTGCTGTGTGTGAGCGGTGGGCTGGGCCTCGTGCTCCCCTGGGATCCATCGTGACAAGAACATGCCCTCGAAGGCCGTGGTCCAAAGAGAACGTAGACACTAATGCGATGGAACTCAACGAAAAGCCTGGAGCGACGGCCAGCTCCCTCACAGCCTGCAGCAGGGCTGCTCCGCGTGTCCAGTAGTCTCGCCAGTAAAAAATCACATAAGTTGTAAGCAACTGAGTTTTGTAGTGGTTTGTCACACTGCTTTACTGTAGCTATACCACCTTTAGGATTAAATCAAAATTAGTTGAATGATGACATAATACGAAAAAGGTAAAGTTTGGGGACCAGCGTATAGATGACACACTGCTGGTCTGAATGAACAACAACAGTAACTTTGGTTTGGAAACAATTTGAAAGCCTTCTTGGGGCGCCTGGCTGGCTTAGTCAAAAAAGTGTATGAGTCTCGATCTCAGGATTGTGAGTTTGAGCTCCACGCTGGGTGTAAAGATTACTTAAATAAATAATTTTTTGTTTTAAAGAAAGCCTTCTCAAGCTGAAAAAAAAAAATCATATGGGTGCAAAGAAAAAGAAACTTCTCCAAAGAGGCACATTCTACCTGTCTAGGAAGCATTACGAGGATCCATTAGCTGGGGGGAAAAATCCGTTAGCTGTCCTTGGAATTCTCATGTGTTTGCAAGGTGGTTTCCCTGGCTGTCACTGGACACGACCCTCTCTCCCTTTCTGGCTCACCGGGGTCATAGCTCCCATTGCCACACCAGCATCTATGCCGCCAGTGCTCACTGGAGCTGCTGCCAATGTCAGATGTCAAAGGGCTCATGTCTACACTGATGGCCATTGCCATTGCCAAAGCTGCTGGAGCCAATTCTGCAGACACCCTGCCCCTTCCACTCTTACTCAAATATACAGGGTGGCCATCTAGGCTTAGGATTTGTTGATGCCAGTCAAGGCTGCAGAGAGAGGCACGGCATTGTAGTTGGGTTCTTCTTTCTCAGTCTTGGGCAATGCCCACTCTTTGGAGACCCAGCTTGAGAATTTTGACTTTCTGCCCGAGTGAGTTCTTTGCTGGGAGTCTCCTTAGTACTCCTGGGAGATCATGTTTGGCAGGCTGCTTCTCCAGCCTCTAGTAGTGCCCCGAGCCACCAGAGTCCCCGCCCCAGGCTGGGTTCCAGCCACACTGGGACTTCCGCATCTCTTGGTTTTCTGAGATGAAGGATGAAATGAGAATAAGTTGCTGGAGGTGTGATGGCCTGGTGGAATTAGTATTAAAGCAAGAGAGAGAGAGAAGAGCTAAGGGAGAAATTTCAGACGGCCTGCTATCTTCTCAGCTGGCTGAGGGAAGTAAGGATGCTTCCTGGCAAGATATCCCTGCTCTGAAGCCCATGGAGGTAGGGGCTGTATTAGGGGTTTGGATGGTTCTAAGACTGAAGGTCAATACCAAGGTCCCAAGTTTTGCAAAAGTCTGTCAAACTGGGACCTAGACTGGAAGCAGGGCCACGGATGCTGGCAGGACCATGACCTCAGGGCCAGTGCTGGAAGATGAAGCTGTAAAACGAACGAGATAAGAAGGACATTGGCAGGGACTTTTGATGCTTTGAATCACTCTGTTTTATGCTGCTGGTGCATAGTTTGATGAGGTGGTTTCTGAGGATCCTTGTATCTCTAACTTGCGATGATTCTATCTAGACATTTAATGGAAACTTTCAGTTGCTTTCCTAATGCAGCTGCCACATGTCTGCTGTTTAATGGGCTTGCTTTATATCCTGAAAATCCAGAGGAGATGGAAATAAATCAGCCCGAGTTCTGTCTACTCCATCAGTCGAAGAAGAAAGAAAGTGGCATAAAATTGGGAGACAGAGTGGAAAATTTTCTTGCTCTGTGGGAAAAGATGATGATTGAGCTGAAATAATTAGCAGAAACTGTCTTTGTGTAGCTGAGAGAATCCGTGCAGGAAGGAGGAGGGGGGCGCTGAGAGCCAGCTACGCACCTGGGAGGTCATCTGGGCTGGAGGCTTGGGGTCAGGGCATCTGGACTATATCCAGAATCACTGGTCGAATCTCCCTTATTTTGCTAAATTTCAACTTTTATTTATTTCCCAGAACTCATCCTCCTAGTATTTTTATGGAGTAAATCTGATTAGAAAAACTTTACTCTTCACGGTTTGGCTTAATCCCTTGTGTTAAAGATTAGTAGTAAAATCTCATCTGCTCAGACCAGCTGCTTTAAATCCCTTTTTGGAAGCAGGTTTGCTCCTCCCTTATTCAGAATCCTCTAATCTGTGATCAATAGACCAGGATAGACAGAGTTGTCTTTGTTCCTTCTGGAAAAGGGGGCATAAAAAATACTCAAGTTAATAGTCAAATACCAGTTAATACTCAAGTTGTGACCACAAAGGGAATGCTCCATCTCTTTAATAAACTGAATTAAGAAATTCACATTAAATCTCTTAAGCACTCCCTTCGGCCCAGCAAAAACTGCCCACATGTTATTAAACAACAGCAAAACTCATCTCTTCCAAAAGTAGGTTAAAAACGCTCTAAGTTGTAACTTTGGTTCATATTGGGCTACATTATTCCGTGTGATAAAAAACAATGATAACTTCTTCAAAATAGTTTATAATTTTTTTTGTCACTTCCAATGAGATTTGTTCTTCACCCCGTAATCAATGAGCCAATATTTATTGAGGTGAAACTTGGCCCAGACGGCACTCTTGGAGCACCGCGAAGAATCTGTCCTAAAGGAGATTAAACTTTGGCTGAGGAAACCAAGGTCACGCTGATTTACATGTGAAAACGTGGCTATCAGTAGGAGACTGTACAAGTGAAACCTCGGTTTGGCCCCTCCTTAGAAGGACACAGGATTACAAATAACAATGAATTTCCTCTGTCAAACTTAAAGTTCAAATCACATGGTTTCGTTGGAGCCTCACCATCTCACAGGCCCCGGGGGTGAACTCCTGCAAACCCCTGGGTCCTGTGAGGTTGGTCTTGGATCACCCCTCAGAGGATCTTCCCAAGGAACGCCTGCAGCTGCCCCCCACGCCTGCCCCCTCTGGCAGGGCCCAGGCCCCTGTTCCCAGCCCTCACTCTCTCTCTTACTCCTCACTCCCCATGGTCCCTGCGGTCTATCTGCTGATCAGGATAAGGGTGAAAAGCCCTTGAAAGAGATCAGAAGTGGGGACGTGGGGGCTCAGGGTTTCTCTCCCACTCTGGGAATTCCAGAGTATTCCTTTCTCTCTGTGGAGTCTTGCTGTGTCCCTTGACCCAAAGGATCTGCTCTTCTTGAGTAGGGTTGCCCTACAGAAGGTCCTTGCCTTCTGGGCTTTGGAAGCCTCTTTCTCAGCAAAAAGAAACTTTCCTTAAATTTCCTAAAACTCAGTGTTCTGGTTTTGATGAAGACCCAGGTTGGTACAAGGACCTCCTTGTTATGAGCTCAGGAGTAACACAGATGGTGGAATTTTAGGCACCGTGGGACAGCCATAGAAGACTAATAATTTGGTGAGGGCCCCTTCATTTACGTCATTAGGCAGTCATCCGATTTATTTACTCCTTATTGCAAACTTTGAATCACTGAAACCCAGTGCAATTCTTAAATAAAAAATAATTTGTGTCCAGCAAATGGAACAGATTTTAAAAGGAATTGCTTATGATGATTTAGTGAATTGTCAGGTTTCTATTTCATAAATCACAAACTAGAAATTAGGAGTATGTCAGAACACATTAATACTCACACAGATAAAAGTGACTTTATTAGAACTGGTAAATTATGCTTACTTAATTCAGTTATCATGCCTGGCACTTTGCTATGTATCCTGTGGGTTTTTTACTTCCTGGATGTGCTACAACTCAGCAAGACAAACATATCGGGTAAATGATATAATAGGAATGCTATTATGAGTCAATAAATCTTGTTTTTCTGTGTTCCTCCAGTAGACATTGGCTCTCCTTCCCCTGACACATTAGGGCAGCTTTGTGAAAATGGGAGATTAACATATATTCACTCTCTGATTCTCCCCCTCTGTCTTTCTCTTTCCCTCTGTCTTTTTAAGGCCAAGTGGGAAAATAAATGAAAAGGTAAGACATACATCAGTGAACTTGAGATGGCAGACTAAAGGAGACTTGCTGGATGTCCAGATGGCATTGACCCCTCTGTTTTAGTTTCTGGCGAGAGGAAGTCTGATGCAGCTGTGGGAGNAGAGCCCGATGTGGGCCTCGATCCCAGGACCCTGGGATCATGACCTGAGCCGAAGGCAGCGGCTTTTAACCCACTGAGCCACCCAGGCGCCCCCTCCCTCTGTCTTTTTAAGGCCAAGTGGGAAAATAAATGAAAAGGTAAGACATACATCAGTGAACTTGAGATGGCAGACTAAAGGAGACTTGCTGGATGTCCAGATGGCATTGACCCCTCTGTTTTAGTTTCTGGCGAGAGGAAGTCTGATGCAGCTGTGGGAGCTCAGTCACAGGACGTCTGGTCATGACCTGCAGGCCAGGTCTCATGGCACGGGGGGAGGGGCATGGTCGGGAAAACAAGCACCAATCAGCTGCATTTCCATTAGTGTACCATCCAGATGGGCGCAGGACTGATACACCCGTGAACTCGTAGATCACTAGCAGTGACTCAGGACCAGCGGGATCTGAGAAGACCTGTGGGAGCCCGGGGAATGGGAATTGGACCTTGACGGGCTTGTCAGGGTAGAGATCTTGATCTCAGTCCCTTCTCTCTGACAAGAACCATCTCTAACAAATTTCAGGCACACCCCCAGCCACCTTTTGGAGCATCTCCGACTCTGCACAGGGTTCTCCTTCCCTCCTTGGGGCTCAGTGCACTTCCCCTACCCTGGGGTCCTTCACAGATGGCCCCTCCACATCACTGCCCTGTCTCAGAGCTCCTCTTTCCACTTCTCCCTGGAAAACACCTCCTTCTGTCCCATTTTCCCAGGCCCCTGTCTACTAGATGATAATGGGATGAAAATAATACTGTTAAGTAATCTATTAATAAATTATCAATTCTTGGGAACTCCATGTCTTCACACAGTTAGAATGTTCCAGATCAGGTGCCTTGACCATCCTCAGGGCAAGCGGGGAGATCAGTCCTTTGGGAAAACTTCAAGTCCTAGCCCGTGGGAGCTTCCATGCCGGGAGTGACATGCCTCCACGGGGCTCATCAGAGCTCCTCCTGGAAGGCTCCCTTCCCACCCGCAGCCCTGCTGGGCCTCCAGGGCAGGGCCATTCAAGGTTTTCTGTATAATCACACTTTTGAAAGCACTCTCTTATTATTTTGCCTTTGGCCCCCCAAATGATAAAGGGAGGCATTTTCTCCTTGGACAGCCCCGGGGGAAGTGAGGTGACTTACTGACAAGTGATACCACAGGAATGCAGTCAGGAGTAAATAAATCTCAAACCTGGACATGAGAAGCAGTGACTTTACTCCAGAGTCACTGTTCAACTGAGAACAGAGCTGAGTCAAGGTCCAGGCCTCCCAAAACACCACGAACCTGCTACCTGTGCTGCTTTTCAGAAGACATGACCAACTCTGGGACTGATTCTCCTAGATTTTTCTAGACTCCGGTCATCAAATTCTGAGAGCTGTAAGAGAGGGTAGCCGGAAGTTGTTGTAGTTACCCAGCCTGACTCACCAAGAGTCAACTGTGCTTTTTTTTTGGTAGTAATCCTTGAGAGCCAGGTTTTTCGTGCTTAAAGTTCAGTGAAACTTTCCCCTGTATTTGTTTGTTTCCATTTTACAAATGACATAATTGAGGCTTAAAGGTACCCAGTTGACTCCACTGGTCATAGGGAGTCAGTCTTTCTGACCCAAGTTTGTATTCCTGTCACATGATGGTGTCTCTGTTGCCTGGCTGGTAAAGTGAATTCAAATGACAACACCAAGTTCATATAATATGTAATTATGGCATCTCTTGGAAATTTAAAGTCTATGTAGCAGAACACAAACTACATACATTTATTTATTGGGTGCATTAGGTGTTAGCCCCACAATCCACCTCCATATTTAAATATAGTTGATTGTTTAGAAAACGTGGCAAATAAACTGTGAGTTATTTTCTGGATTGAGAGGGGGATCCATGCATGCCTTTATAACCAATGAATAAGAATACCTTCATAATATGCGTGGAGGATCGGGGTGTATCAGATATTTAAAAATTTTAGGAGCTTTAAAATTCCCACCTCCCCCAACCCTCACCAACCCATTCAGCAAACCCGAGTGGGCATTTTATGGGGCAGCCTCGGATGAGGGACAGAAAGGTGGACAGCACGGCCCCCTGCCAGATTGCATGCAGGTGGGAAAACGCAGGTGCCCAGGCCACTGCCACAGGGTCATGGACACGGCTCAGCGGGACCAGTCCTCGGGGGCCTCACTGGGGAGAAAAATGGACAGAATAAATTCAAACACCCTTAGTCCATCTTCTCCCCACAGCCTACTCACAGATATCTTAACTACTCCCTTTGATGATGATGATGATGGTGGTGATGATGATGATGATGGTGATGATTTTTTTGCCTCTAAGGATTTTGTTTGTAGAGCAGTGAGATAGAATTTGCTGAGAAAACGCCCGGACTCTGCATCTGGTGGCCCAGGTTCTGACCCCTGTCATGCTGGCAGGTCTTTGGTGGCGGCCACTTAAATTGAGAGGCAGGATAAACAGTGCTCAGGAGCCCAGTCTTGGGAAGTAGAACGTCTTGTGTAAATCCTGGCTCAGTTGCTCATGATGTGACTTCCGTCATGTTGCTTAGTCGATCCAGGACTCAGTTTCCCCATCTTTAAAATAGGGATACCGGCAGCGCCTAGCACACGGGGTTATCGCGAGAATCAAAGGAACTGAAAATCGAGTAGCAAGTCTACACTCGGGCTTGAGTGAGTCTGGGAGGTTTCTGCTGTTAACTTCCAAAACTTCGGCTTCCTTAGCTAGCAGGTGCACAGATAATCCCCGTCGTACTTTCTCTTACAGGCTTATGCTGAGGGTCAAGGAAGGAAAAAAAAGATAGTCGTGATTTAAAGAAGAAGAATTCAAAAATGATGAAGGGGTGTTTTTTATAATCATTATGATCAGCAACCCTGTCCTCTCTCTTTGCTCTGATTTCTTTTTTTTTTTTAAAGATTTTATTTATTTATTTGACAGAGAGAGAGAGAGATCACAAGTAGGCAGAGAGGCAGGCAGAGAGAGAGGGAGAGGAAGCAGGCTCTCTGCTGAGCAGAGAGCCCGATGTAGAGAGCCCGATGCGGGCCTTGATCCCAGGACGCCGAGATCATGATCTGAGTCGAAAGCAGAGGCTTTAACCCACTGAGCCACCCAGGCGCCCTTTGCTCTGATTTCTAGAACTCTTCTGATTTAGAGAGGGGTGCAGGAACTGAAACAGCGAGATGGGTCGGAGTTCATGGGTGGTTCTGGTCCAGTGATAGGCCCCTCCCCAAGCCCCCCCAGGTCCCGCGCTCCCCGATGAGCCACTGCCGGCCCCCACGGCCATGCAGGCGCAGCCGGACCGAAAGGCTGGGAACGACGGGTGTGTATGGCAAAGGAAAGATGAGGAAACTAAAATGGAGGAAGCCCCCGTTTCGCTCCAGTCGCGTAAGCCCTTTATCCTTGAGTGCTCAGCATTACCCGCCCATCGTTGCTCTGGGCAGTGTTGACTCAGGGTCCCCCGGGGCGACGAGCACCCGTCCTGCCCGCCAGAGGGCGCCGCCCACTGCCTCCCCGCGCGCAGGGTGAGGTGGACCAAATGAGCCTGTTAATATTCAGCCAAACGCCAATAAAGTCCTTGTTCAATGTGATTTATTTATCATATTGATCTACCCTCCAAAGCCAAGAGCAAATTAAGTGAGCATTGGCTTGTGTTACCTTGAAAACACGATACAGATAAAAATCAAACTGTTATCTTCTGTGTACTTGGAAGATTAATTGGAAACTATTCTTGCGGTGTTTGGTTTAATGTGCTGAACGGTTGTTTGGGGGAAATCATGGCCTTTGTAGAGCATAGCAGCGTTTATCAGAGGTATCTCTGCATTCACACAATATCTCATTAACAATTCTGCTGGTGTTTTCTTCTGAAAATACTGTCAACAAATTGGTGTGATCTCCTAAATATCTGCTTACGGCCTATTTTAGAGGCCAAATCATGTCTTGCCAGGAGTTTATGATATATGCATCTCTAAATAAAAACGTCTGTCCTCCTGCCCTGAAAGGGATCCGGGCAGAGACGGCGCCTGGCTAGAGACTTCCATAGTTCGGAGCATGCAGAAATCTCGCTGAAACTCACAAACTCACACCAGGGTCTTTTCCCTTAACTCTCAATCCACCGCACTTTCTTTTCAACGCTTTGAGAAATGGCTGCCTTAACAATCAGCCGTGGGTCCACAGGAGATTTTAGTCTGAGCTGGAGGCACATGAGAGTTCTGTGTCTGACACCGTCACCCCCACGAAGAAAACCAGGTGAGGAGGGAATGGCTGGCCTTCATGTTGGGCAGGTAGTGATATCCTGAGTGCTGGGGAGGGCTTGGACGGCATCCCGAAGGTTCTCTGAGCACCTGCTTCATCCCAGGCGCCATTCAGGTCCAGCAGACCCTAGAGACCAGCACGCTGGCTTGTCCAGCAAGATCTCTGCCTCACGATCATGGCCATAGAGTTGAAGATAACACAGAGACAAGCTCTATTCTGTTTATGTAGGGAAATTGTGATGCAAGGGAAATTTGGCACGAGGGCCCCTATGTCTCTTTTTGTGTTTATTTCACATTTGCTGGAAACCATCTTCCTACCTGGTGCCCAGAGCCCCAGGCTGCTCTGTGATTGTGTGCGTTCCACACTGTGCGCGGGCGCACACACGCACACACACACACACACCCCTCTCTTGCTGTGTTCCAGACTCTAATCACTTCTTTCTCTGTCGAAAGCACAACTTGGGGGTGAAGAAGAAAACAATCAAATGTCTTCACTTAAGGTTATTACTGTCTTCTAGAAAGATATTTATTAACTTAAGTGACTGATGAGTCCTAATTTGAGGGGCAGCTGGTGGGACCCTGGTGGTCTGTAGGAGTCCCAAGCGCCGGCAAGTCTTCGAGATCACGCAGGGGGTGTTCTCAGTCTGGCAGTGTTCTCAGCCTGGTCCGGGTTTTTTGAGACTGATTTGGGATAACAAGGCATTGACTTCACAGCAGAAAGATTTGGGGGGCCCTTTAGAGACCTGGGTTTGTTCCACCACCAGGATAAGGAAAGTTATTTTAGAATGTGCAGGACAGGCCCTCTGATGTGATCTGTCTGGCATCAGAAAGGTCTGTCTCCTCCTCTGTCTGCTATTAGTCCCGGATTGGAGGGCAGGGCGTTCAGGTGGGTGGCTCTGTATAATATTGGTTCTTTGGTATTTGTTCAGATTTACTTATTTGTTTTTCAGCACATGATTGATTTTAGAACTGTTCAATGTGTGCCCGGAAAGAATTTCCAGGTGCCGCATTCTATGCATGTCCTTTAGAATAAGCTTGTAATTTCATTGCTCAACTTCTCTGGCCTACATATGTCACATTTTGGGGGTGCTTTGTCATATAAAAATCACTCTTATTTTAGATTTATCGCCTTTTCCATGTTATTCTTTCATTTTTCATTTATTCTGTTTGAAGCGAGATTCGGTTCACGCCAGTTCCAAACTGTTGGAGAGAAACCATGCCAGGTTTCTCTGGTGTGATGTCGCTCTTCTTCTCTTTATAATTAAGAAGGACTTTGTGGTGAGAGAATTTGAATCCGTGAAGGACCTCCTTTCTTACCAAATTTTTGGTGTGTTAATGATTTCAGCAGAAACTCATGGTTTACTCTTTTATTCAAGGACTCCTAATCCCTTACTAGGGATTGTTTACTTTTGTGTTCAGATCATCCCTAATGTGGTCAGTGGGAGCCTCTTTCAGCCAATACCTCTCCTTTGAGGTGTCCTGCCATTTTGGGGCACTTCCCTTTCTGGCTCAAAAAGGTCATCTTGTGCTTTTCTGCCCCAAACCCAGAATCTGGTGTGTCCGCCAGAGCCCTGACTTCTCATGGTGGAGGGTGATGTTGAGAGGCTGAGGTCTGGGCACCAGGAGGGGTCAGCGCCGACGGGAGCCCAGGTCTCCCAGGCTGCTCGGAGGGCTCGGCAGGGAGGTACACACGCAGGCACGCACACGTGCTCACGTGTTCACACACGCGCGCTTGCATCCGTATTTCTATTTATACCTGCTGTAGGTTATTAAAAACCATAAACTCAGATCAGTTCCTCTGATTCTGAGTCAACATTTCATAGGGTTTATTCTAGTATTTTCCCTGCCTGGATTTCTCCTTCCCAATGGCTGAAAGGTTCTGATTCTTAATGTTTTTACGTATTTGACCAGTTCTGCTGAATCTAAACCATCCTGATGAGGTGCCCTCATGACTCTCACGCTGGGAGATGCCTGCCGACCCTCTTCCTGTAGGGACTCCTCTCCATCCCACTCATCCCCTTCCCGGACCCCCGGGGGGCCGTTTTCCCTCCTCTGTTTTAGAACCAGAGCTGGGGGGCCCCCTCTGTCTTCCAGATCTTTGTGCTGCAGGTCCCTAGGGATTCAGCTTTTTTTGTTTTAATTATACTTTCAGCTCTACATGTGTGGCCTGTTTGCTAAATTTTAGCCAGTTTTTCTAAGTGTTTATGTTATGGAAGGAGAATTTTCCACACGTATCATTCATAGTGTTTCTGAAAACAAGGCTCCCTGTGGCTCATTTCTAAAATCCGCACGTATCATAAGTCTTCCCTAAAAACCTTCCTTAAATTACCTTCTGCCCCAGAGCAAGCTGGACCCATGGCCACAGACTCCATGAGGTCGAGTGGGTGCCCAGTCTCCCCATGTCAGTGAGTTGGGCTGGTCTTAAAAAAGGTAATAGAACTTAAAGGAATTTTGAGATTAAAAAAAGCCACATTTAACATAAAACACACATGGGAGGGACTATAATTTTTGAAAAATATTTTAGAACTTTTCGCCTTGTAGAATTTTAGAGACCAGAGACCTCTGAAGTGAGTTGTGATTTATTTGCTCAAGGTCCACACAAATAATGAGCTCCTGAGCAGAGGGGAGCAGAGGGTGCCCCAGGACCCGCCGCTCGAAGCCAACTCCGTGGTCCCCACTGTGGGCTCAACCCTGTCATCCTGCGTCCTTCCTAGGACCCCCGCATGGCCCCCCATCCGATGCCCCTTTCGCCCCCCCGGGGGTACACCCCGGTCTGTGAGCACCCCTCTGCACGGCCCCCTTTCTTCCATGCTCCGATGACGTCTGCTTTCATTCTTTATCTGCCAGTCACCGAGACCGCATAGACTCCTGCTGCTGCGGCTGGTAGGACGCCAAGCCGAGCAGCGCAGCCAGGGCGCCTGGGAGGACAGGGCCGCCGGCTCCCTGAGCAGGGCAGAGGCCTACGCTGGCCACCCTGTTGCCCACCTGATGAAGTCAGTCAGGCAGCGAGGCTCAGGCTGCGTTTGCCCGGTCCTGGGTCACAGGTCGAGGTGGGGGACAAAATACACTCTTCAGCGCAGACCGGGCAGGGCTCCCGGGAGGGGGTGCCGCGTACAGATGCCACAGACTGCGGGCTTGAACTGCAGACATCGGTGGATTCTTCGTGGTTCTGAGACCACACAGGTCTGGGGTCGAGGGGCCGGCGGCCTCGGTGCCTGGTTGGCTTCCTTCCTTCCTCCCACCAATTCCCTCTGGGGAAGAAGTCCTTGCCTTGAGTGTCACCCAGACATCTGGGGGCCTGTTCTCTTCCAGTTCCCAAATGCTCAGGGGCCTGGCCTACTAACAACCGTGTGCCAACCACCTTCCAGAACCACAGCACCTCCCACTGTTAGATGGACCTGCTTCCCGGGTGGCCGGCCGCTCGCTGTGTCCTTCTCTCGTGTCTCTCCTCAGGAGGAAGAGTTAGTTGAGGAAGTTCCAGCTGAGCTCCCCGGTGGCCTTCGGAAATAGGAGAAGATCAACCCCAGAAGCACACAGCACATTTAGCAGCAATGCGGGCCTCCAGGCCCAGCGACCTCTCACAAGCCGTGGGAGTTTATATAGACGGGGCTGCTTTTCACTTACAATGTCTGTGTGTCTGTGCAGCAACCCCGCACCCGTGTAGCATTTCACGTCCCATACCCGGCAGTGAGGACTCTCACCCAGCAGGGCCGAAGAGGGAAGCTTTGACTTTTTCCCTTGGGACCTTGATTTGCGACAAGCCACCTCTTCAGAGGGTGTTGACTCCACGCGGTCTCCAGACGGTGGCTCGGAGGGAAGCAGACTCCTCCCGGTCACCGGCCGCGCGGTCCTCCTTCGGCCCCAGCGGGCCAGGGTTCCTGGCGGGTGGAGGTGGAGGGAGTCTCTGGACATCTATGTAGGTGCTTGGAAAAACCCCAGGGTAACTTTAGGAAGGGCAAACAGAAAGCCGTATTTGTGTTGGGACCGTTTCTAATGAAACCCTCATTAGTCGGCTTGGCATGCACACCATTCAGGAAAGTGGAGCACATCACCTGGGGCCAGTGACGACCGTGGAGCGTGGGCGTCGGGACATCTAACGGTGGGAGGTTCTGGAAGGTGGTTGGCACGCGGTTGTTAGTACGCCAGGCCCCTGAGCATTTGGGGACAGGAAGAGAACAGGCCCCCAGATGTTTGGGTGAAACTCAAGGCAAGGACTTCTTCCCCAAAGGGAAATGGTGGGAGGAAGGCAGACCTCAGGGAGCCTTGGGGTCTCGAGTCCTTAAGGAAAGACCTGAGTTTAGGGAATGGGCATGCCGCACAGACTCAGTTACCAGAGGCGGGATCCTGCAGAGGAACGAGCTGATAAGCAGGACACACCGAGTTTAGCCTCAGGCTTTGGTTTCCTGCCCTGGAATCCTGGCTCCACCTCTGTCCAGCCCTCTGATCTGGGGCAGATGACTTAACCTCTCTGTGCCTCGATTACTTCCTCTGTGAAATGGGGTCATTGGGGGATTACAGGAGATGACAGGTGTACAGTGTTTAGAACACAGGCGAGCATTAACTGGTTTGGAGGTGTAAGTTCTTTATACTTCAGAATAAAGCCGAAACCCAGGATCTAGACTCAAGACCTAAGGTCAGGCCGATTCAGAGGCAAGTTTGACTTGCTCTTATTACTTGACTATTTAACTCGATTTCCTTCACTTGTCACTGACCTTGGATAAAACTAGCCCAAAGCTTTGGGGAGAGGCTGGCTGGCAGGAAACTCAGAATGGGGTATAGATGCAGGGAGAAAACCTAAGTACAGAGTGTAGTTGAGAGCAAGACTTCTCTTAGGAGCGGTGTTGCCGGTTTGTTGGGGTCCGCAGTGCGCAAGTGTGCCCGCCCTGTGTCCTCCCTCCCCACCTGGTGTGCGGTTTCGGGCTCAGGGTGTCTTCTGTCCGCAGAGTAGTGAAAGCAGCACAGACGTGGCCACTAACAGCCCCTTCCTTGCCTCCCCGCCTCCCTTCCCGAAGGCACTGGACTGAAGGGAGAGAGAGTAAATTGAAAAGCAAACTCGTCTTTCAAGTACATAAAAAAGATCAAATGCAAGGAGAGAGGAGGAGGGTGCGGTGCGGGCCAGACATCCGTGCCTGGGAGAGACTGAGGAGGAAGAACAGGATCAAGCCATAAAATGTTTATGGCGTCCTAGGAATAATTGAATGTTTCCTGGTTTGTTGTGCTGAGATTTTATGAGCCAAACAGGGGACCTTTAAAGCTTATTTCCTTTTGCTCTTCAATAGGTTTAATTAAGGTTGGACTTGGGGCTTTAAGTTGTTTGTTAACTTGAGATTTAAAAGAAAACAACCCAAGAAATCTACATAACCACCGAAGCAGGTAAGGACTGGCTCAGTTCTGTGGGCATCCCAAATGGCCTAATAGTTTGGCACCCTCTGAGAGCAAATTTTTAAGTGTTTTTATTTAGCGATCACTCAGAGTGTGCCAGAATAGAAACTTTTTATTAATATGACTTGCATGGCCTCTCTGTGTTCATGACCTCAGTTGGCTGCCCGGTCCCTCCGTTTCCTCTGGGTGGAGTTTCTGAGGGTCCTGATGGGTCCTTCCGACCCTCTCCGTGCCCCACGAGAAGCTTCTAGCGTGTTTAAATGAGCTTCAGGTGTGCAACCGAACACTCGGGGTACAGGCGGACCCAAGGGAGATCGGGATTTCCCCAGCACCAGTCTGCACGCGGAGCACCCAGTCCAGACGTGTGTGAGCTCGCCTGGCTCGCGTGGCAAAGACACGCTGTACTCAGGCGGCGGGCTTGCCGCTGCCACGCGCTTGCTCGCTTGCTTCGTGGAATTTCTCCAGGAGGCCATGAAGCATAAGCACACCCAGCTGAATGTCTTCTCTCCATACCGCTGTGTCGATGAGTCCTCAGCCGTCGGGCCGGACTGTGTCTGCTCCGAACGCGTGCGTGTTGAGTGGGCTCCAGCAGCCCTTTGGGCTTGCCCTCAGACATCCTCAGGATACCATCCGCAGGATCCCCTGGGCATGGCATCTTTCGAAAAGCCACAAAAAGTCGTCAGCATTTTCCAGTCCAGTGCCTCATTTTACAGATGGGTAAAGTGAGGCCCCGGAGATCCAGTGACTCATGGTGAGCTGCGCGGTTTCCTGGGGCTGGGGTTGACCTCGACCTCGTTCCTGTTCGCCTGCGTGTGCCGTTCTGGGTTTCCTTGAGCAGGTCCTTGCAGCCCCGGGGTTTGCGCCGAGCTCCACCTCGGCGCGGTTAGGGCTGATGGAGTCTGTGCTATGGTTACCCCATGTCACGGAGGAGGAAACCGAGAGACGTAATTAGTAACTTGGCCAAGGTCAGAGTTTGTATGCGTTGGTCTAGGTCTGACCCCACAGTCCGCGTTCCAGGGGCCTCCCGACCCCGAGGCCGGAGCCCGTGACTGGTGTGAGCTCTGCCACAAATCCCGAAGGAGATACAGTGTCTCCTTCTGGCAACATCCACGTGGAATCAAGGTTTAACTATGTATCGGCTTGGCAGTTCCTGCTCAGAGATAATTGTCTTTCAAGTTTTCAGTTCCTTTGAGGATCTCAAAAAACAATCATTTCTCCATACTCATTGGTGCCTAGTGGCCTGAAGAAATGTTAATGTATTTATCTCCCACATCTTAATTATTCAAATGGTTATGGGAAGGGAGAACCAGGCTGCTTTCCATGCAAATCTCAGCCAGGAGAGTTCTTTTTTTCCCCTTTAATATAAAAAAGCGAAGCTAGAAACATAATTCTTAGGGATGACTTTTATCTCATCACACCTGCTAAGATTCCTGTGTTACGGGCAAGTAGTAAAGCCACCAGATGCTTTAGCTGCTTTTAGTTTTCTCAGCTATGTTGTGATAGAAGGGAGGGAAGTGATGTGAGGGGTCATCCTGTTGATGCTGGAGTGAAGGCCAGTGGTTCTCTTAAATCAGAGCGAAAAACCCTGCACATTTCGCCTAGATTCCAGAAAAACCCTGTGCACTTAGCCTAGATTCCCCCAATGGGCTTGTTCTGGAAGCGCAAGAAGCTGCCGCAGAGTCGATGGAGGCCCTGAGTGGTGGCTGAGGGAGGGCAGTGTGTGCTGGCGAGAGGGTTGGAAGGGAGGAGGCTGTGGGGGGGGGGAGGTGGTGGGCTGGGGGGGTCACTGTCTGACCCCGGCCGCAGAGACCCTCGTAGACACATGCTTTCTGTACGAAATGTTTGCCAATGGCCTCACGTCTGGGACACTTGCTTGTTCACCTGGGGAATCCTGGATAGATGGGGTTGGGCCTGTCGTGAGAAGCCTCCTTCTGGTGCCTTCCTCGGGACGGCTGGGCTGCTATCTGCAACTTGCCCGCCTTCCTTGATCCTGCGATTCAGCTGTGAGCCTCGGAGGGTGCTCAGTCGTCCGCAGTCCCCACAACGCTACCTGAACGTTTGTCGGAAGGAGTCGCGGTGGGCCGGGCTCCGCCAGCAAGGTCTCTGTGCACAGCTTCCTGAGGCTTAGCGAAGGTACATGCAGGTCCCCGGGCAGAAACCTGAGGTCCTGCTGGTGGTGTTTTGCAAATGCTTGGAGCGCAGCAGTGACTGTCCGGAGAGAGATGGTAGGTGGACCCAAACCGCTCAACGTATTCCAAAGGAAGGGGTCCTGAAGGGTCAGCGTCCGTCCCCGGGAACGCCAGGCTCTCTGCTCACGTCTCAGCTGGCACGAGCCTTTGTTGCTTTCTTTCCACTGTTTTTTATTTTTAACAATAAGCCGCATTTTTTCGCGAACCTCTGTGTCTCGGAACAGTTGGGGAAGTGCTGCGAATTGTAACAAGAGGGAGCAGGATGCCCAAGGTGAGGCCTGGGCAAGCAAATGCAGCTTTTCTCAGCGGTTCACGCTGGTTTTATACATGAACTTACAGCTGAGCTCCGCACCTCCGGATTTTCCCTCTTCCACTACACAAATCAGAAAAATTCTAATTCGCTTCAGTCTCTTTGTTTCAGCCTCTCTGAGGTGCTGGGAGCCATCAACCATGGCATGTCTTCGAAAAATAAGGCCACTACGCCCGCACAAGCTTGTCTGTGTCGGGGACAGAAACAAACGGCCATGACTTTGGAGCCAGACGGCAGCACGGCCTGCTCCGTTGCTCCGACACAAACCCGTGGTGCCTTTTGCAGGGTGATCTGCAGAATGTGCTCTCTTACCCACTCTGCAGCTCGCATCACAACACGCAGGGTCTCGTGGCTCTGTAATGATTCCTTTTCTATGTATGAGCTCCCCACTTAGATGAGGGATTTCTGGACGGCAGGCCTGCGGTTTCTCCCGGCCAGGGCTGGAGGCACACTGATGAGATGTCTGCTGACCCCCCGTTGGTCCTGCATTTCGAATACGGGTCATTCTCTCGGTCCTCCATTTGGCAGGGTCTGGAGCTCACGTGCTCAGGAAAGGAAGATGCTGCGGCCTCTCAAAAGCGCCCTTTGCTTTAGGAGACAGAAGGAAATTTATAAGCAGGTTGGGCTTTTGCCACTTTTTAAAGACAGAGATTTATTTGCGAAGGGCAGCCAGAGCGCCTGCTGGGATCGATTAGGAGGGACAGGCCCCAGTGACACGGATGCAAATCCCTGGAATTGTGTTTATAATTGGGCATTTATGTTAGATGAGGGGAACAGAGTGCTGCAGGTAGAGCAGAGCAGGGAGCTGAGCTGCAGGGTCGTCCCCAGGAGACAGAGCCCGTCACAGCCCAGCCTCCCACCCTTGAGTCAAAGCCCAGGATCGGGGGCTCGGGGGCTCCCTTCTTCCAACTCAGGCCCCTCCTTGATTTCCGCTTCCCTCTTTTCTGGGGCAACTGAGGGCTGTCCTTTGTTATTTCATAATCTCCTATTTCTGTCCCCTTGACCTTCTGTTCTCTCCCACCACGTCTGTCCGCCACGCCCCAGGCTTGGGGGCTGGAGCCCATGGGGGTGAGGTGGCCCCGCGCCCAGACTCCTGGTGGTGCTGGCAGACGGCTCACTTGGGAGATGTGGATTCAACAAGTAAGTTCATGGAGGACAGGGGAGCCACGTTTCCCATCATCAGAGAAAGCGGAAAGGGAGACTTCTGCAAGAAGTACAGGATGGGGGTGGGGATGATCAGGCGTCAAAGGGAGAAATCTGGAAGGAAGTCTGGGGCAGGAGGCTCTCCAAATAAAGAGGAGGGCTGAGGAGGGAGGCTGACATTCCAAGGGGGCAGAGAGAGGTGAGTGGAGGGGGGACAGGGAGAGGGAAGCTGGTGTGGGCAGAGGGCAGAGGGCAGGCTGAGGTGGGGAGGGAGAGAGCTCTGTGCCCAGGGAAGCCCAGCCAGGCTAGGAGGAGCATCCTTCCCCCGAGGGTAGGGCCGCACTGGGGGAGCACAGGGTACGGGTCTGGGCGGAAGGGGCCGGCTCAGAAAGGGCATCGATGAGACACGGAAGGCTTCAGACCTTATTCAAGGGCAGTGGTCAGTCATTTAAGGTTTTAAAGCTGGTGTCCTGGGCTCAGGCGGTTAAGCGTCTGCCTCCAGCTCAGGTCACATGATCTCAGGGTCCTGGGATCGAGCCCCACATCGGGCTCCCTCTTCAGTGGGGAGTCTGCCTCTCCTTCTCCCTCTGCCCCTCCCCCTGCTCCTGCTCTCTCTCTCTGTCAAATAAATAAATCAGATCTAAAAAATAAATAAATAAAACTGGTGTTCAAGCTTCTAAGTTTCTGCAGGTTTAGACAGTTTCATCTTAAACATGTAGACTCTTGTTTTCACCAAAGAATGACAATATATTTCGAATAATCCAATCAATCGATTTTAACGTATTTCCCTTTAATTGTTATGGAAACATTATGTATGTGTGTGCACGTATGCCTGTGTCTGTGTACACATATCATAAATGTCCAGCTTGATGGATTTTCACAAATGCCACCCGCATAACCAGCGCTCAGATGAAGCAGCACATGTTTCTGCCACCCCAGAAGTCCCCCTTACGCAACCTTCCAGAAACTACCTTCTCAGTGATAACAACCTTTCTCACTTCTAATAGTATAAATTATTTTCCCTCTTTGTAATTTATATACATGGTGCCGTATCTCTGTCCTCTTTCACACGGGGGACTTTGGCTCCGTATTAAGTTCATGACATTCCACCTTGTGATTACGTGATAGACATCTGGGTAGTTTCTAGTTTGGGGCTGTTGTGAAAAATGCTGCTGTGTACCTTTCTAGTATATGTTCTGGTTGACATATGCATGCATTCCCATTGGGTATAAATCTGGGGGTGGAACTGCGGGGTCATAAAGTACGCATAGGTTTGGTTTGAGTACATAATGCCAAACAGTTTTCCAAAGTGGTTGTAACAATTTACACCATAACCGGCGATATATGAGATTTTTGTTTGCTTTCCATTTTTAACTATTACTTAGTATTTTCAGTATTTTAAATTTTAGCTCTAGCAAGAATGACGTGGTATTGAATTTTGTTGACTAGGGAAGTTGAGCACCTTTGTATGTGTTTATTGGCTCTTCAGATCTCTTCTTTTATAGAGTATATGCTCAAGTCCCTTGCCCCCCTCTTTTTTTAAAGGTTTTTTTTTTCATGAGAGAGAGAGAGAACAAGCAGGGGGAGAGGTGGAGGGAGAGGGAGAAGCAGGCTCCCCACTGAGCCAGCCAGAAGCCCAATGCATCACAGGACCTGGAAATCATGACCTGAGCCGAAGGCAGATGCTCAACCATCTGAGCCAACCAGGTGCCCCTCGCTTGCCCCCTTTAAATTAGATCCTCTCTTTTTTCCTTATTGATTTGTAAGGGATCTCTATTATTCTGGATATTAGTCCTCTGTTGAATATATTTTATTATGATTTTCTTCTGCCATTCCGTGGATTGTATGTTCCCTCTCCTGATGGTTTCTTTTAATGAATAGAAATTCTTAATTTTAACATGGCCTAATTTATGACTTTTTCTTCTATAGTTATGTCTTCTTTTGTCCTTTTAAAGAAAGCTTGCCTACTTCAAGGTCAAGAAGATGTTCCCTATTTCCTCTGAAAAGCTTTATGTTACACCATTTACATTTAGATATGCAATCCCTCTGGTATTGATTTTTTCCCCTATTGTGTGATGGGGTCAGTATATTTTTTCATGTAAGTGTAAAGTTGTCCCAACACTGCTCATTGAAAACATCATCCTTTCCCCCACTGTGCCGCCATGCCACCTTTTTCATAAATCAGATTAAAGTGTGTGTGTGTGTGTGTGTGTGTGTGTGTGTGTGTGTGTGTGGTGTGGGGAGGGGGTTTGGTTTATTGCTTTTGATTTTGCACAAACTTCAAAGAACATGTATCTCTAACTACTGAGGATTTCATTGCTGTTGTTGACAATGTTCATATAGAAAAATAAATATTTATGGGAGCGCCTGGGTGGCTCGGTGGGTTAAAGCCTCTGCCTTCGGCTCAGGTCATGATCTCAGGGTCCTGGGATCGAGGCCCGCATCGGGCTCTCTGCTCAGCAGGGAGCCTGCTTCCTCCTCTCTCTCTCTCTGCCTCTCTGCCTACTTGTGATCTCTGTCTGTCAAATAAATAAATAAAATCCTAAAAAAAAGAAAAATACACATTTATGGCCCCTGAAACTCAACGTGTATATTTTTGCAAAATGTTATATGGACAAAGCTTCAAATCACATTCCACGTGTAATCGGTAGACTGTGAGAGACACTTGGGGAGGCTGTGGAAAGCGTGGTGAGTGTGGACAAAGGCATCACGCTTCTCCAGTGTCTGTGTGCCAGCAACACCTCCACTGCATCGAAAATTGCTGTTAACGATCACGTTAGTGATTACAATGCAGTATATTTTAGTATTTTACCACCTAACTTGACAGATTATTACTTATGTGTTTGTGTTTTGCTCTGTTTTAGTTATCTCTTAGGAAGCTGGTAAGAGGTTTTCCATGGATATGAATTGCATTTAATGTAGTAGGATGTGGGTTCCTGGTTTTCATGCCGACGTCTGGACCCTGGAAGGGCCTACCACGAAGGGACGTTAAGCAGCAGATGCTAGCATTCGTTCATCCTGCCATGGGTACTGTGTACACTTAAAGAAACCAGTGCAGAACTTATCCGTGATTCAGAGTTTGGGATCAGGCGAGTGTCCTTTTCAACCCCTTCATTTAAACAGGATGTTCTATTTTTGGAAATGTAGTAGTTACATCTGTAAGTTCATGAAAGCCTAAGCCTAAATTCTGGTGAGCCCGTCTTGGTTCTCTTGGGCCAATATGTATCCCATGCCTTTGCCTTCGGGATAACTCTGATCTCATCCTTGAAGGCGCACGCCTACATAAATGATTTAGAATATTCTTCTGCACGGAAATTGTCTCTTCTCTCCCACTATTCGTTTACTCAAATATCTAGATCAGTATGAACCTCTGGATGGTTATTTTGTCCCTTGGGTTATAACCCAATACTACTTTATTTCTCTGGTTCAGAATTTCCCCTCTTGGGGGTTCTTTTAGTTTATTCTTGTGTCCCTTTGAAATACCCCTTATCAACATGGATTTTTATTTTTTTGGCGCATTTTATTACTTTCTGGTACTCTAGGATACTCTGGGCTCATCTAGTATATTTCCTGCCCCAGTCCTAGAATTAGCCTTTTCTCCATGGAACTCTGGTTTCTTGCGTTGCTGAGCGGTGTCAGAATCTAAGATCCGGTGCTGCCTCTGCTCATTGCTGCTGGGGTGTCATTTCTGTCGGCCCTTTCCTCAGACAGAGCAAAAACTGTGGTGTTCATGCTAACCCTGGCAGGTAGCATACCTTGTAGGTATGCTAACCCTATACAGGTGTCTATAAGTATTTCTGCACATAACCATTCTGTGTCTAGACTATGCTAAGTGTGAGCTCATACTGAGGTCTCCACTTCTGATCCATCACCACGTGGATTGGTTTACCTTCTTCTCTAATCAGTACCTCCCACTCCAACTGTAAGAAAACAGATTCCCGCCATCCACTGTCTGTTTCCATAAGTGTCCCACTCCAGTATACGTGTATAGTGACTTCAGAATTCTTGACCTGTAACACTGTGGGGAAGACCTTTATCAAGTCCAGCACAGGGCTTACGGCTGGTTCATTTTGCTTTTAGTCGTAAAGACTCTGTGCATTTCCAGCGTTACTCAAGGCTACATTTTCCCCAACACCTCAGGGAGGTTGATTCATACATTTGTAATACGGTTAGTTTACTTTGTTGTATTCTTCACGCCGTCCAGTGACACCTCTTAAAAGATTTTTAAAAATCTGTGTACATTAAGGTTTGTTCTATTTTACCTGGGGTTTTTTGACAATTGCATGTTAAACACACTCTGATGGCAGCCTTCAGAGCAGTTTCACCTCCCTCAACAGCCCCCTGTGGCTCACTTCTTCACCCTCCCCTGAGCCCCTGACCATCACTAATGTACGTTGTCAGTGTCTTTGCCTTTATAGAAATGCCATGTAAATGGAGTCTTAACACTATTTAGCTTTTCGGGCTGGCTTCTATTGCTTACCAATATACATTTCAGATTCACCCACGTATCTCACTAGCTTGCTGGCTCACTTCTTTTTTTTTTTTTAAGATTTTATTTGTTTATTTGACAGAGAGAGATCACAAGTAGGCAGAGAGGCAGGCAGAAGGAGAGGGGGAGCAGGCTCCCCAACGAGCAGGGCGCCTGGTGCGGGCTCGATCCCAGCACCCTGAGATCATGACCTGAGCCGGACGCAGAGGCTTTAACCCACTGAGCCACCCAGGCGCCCTGGCTCACTTCTTTTTCTCAGTGAATAATACTCCACGGTACGGAGGTGCCAATGTTTGTTTATCAGTTCATGTATTGAAGGGCTTCTTGGTTGCTTCCAGTTTGGTAATTATGAATAAATATCTACTATCAACATCGTGCAGGTTTCTGTGTGGACATATGTTTTCAAGTCCACTGGGTAGACGCCTCGGAGCCTCTGCTGAATCAAATGGCAGGACTGTATTTAGCCTCATTCGAAGCTGATACATGGTCTTCCTAAGTGGCTATGCAGCTTTGTGTTCTCACCAGCGACGGAGAAGCTACTGTTGCTCACATCCTTGCTGGCTTTTTGTTTCTTCTATTTGCTTTACTGCTTTCCTTTGTTTCAAGTTGCATTGATTTTTGTTCTGAGAGTTATTATATCCTTCCTTTGTTTGCTGTGGGTCTATTTTACTCTTCTTTTTTCCAGCTTTTCCAAGCGGGAAGTTATATTATTGATTTGAGACTTTATTTACCTCTTTTCTGATGTAGCTATTTGTGTCACGAGTGTCCCCCTCAGCACTGCTTCGGCCGTATCCCGCAAATTTTGATTTGTTCCATTTTCGTTAAAGAAGTTCCTTGAGACCTCCTTTTTATCCATGGATTACTCAGAAGTGTGTCGTTTAGTTTCCAAGTATTTGGAGATTTCCCTTTTATCTATCTGTTATTTTTGTTTGTTTGATTTTATTGTGGTCAGAGAATACACTCTATTATTTCCTTCTTTTAACTTGATGAGGTTTGGGGACGCCTGGGTGGCTCAGTCGTTAAGCATCTGCCTTCGGCTCAGGTCATGATCCTGGGGTCCTGGGATGGACCCTGGACCACGTCAGGCTCCCTGCTCATCAGGGAGTCTGCTTCTCCCTCTGCCCTTCCCCCTATTCATGCTCTCTCTCTCAAATAAATGAATAAAATCTTTAAAAAATTTTTGCTGAGGTTTGTTTTATGGCTCAGGCTAAGTTCTACTTTGGCATATGTTTCTCGTGGACACTTGAGAAGAATGTGTATCTTACTGTTATTGGGTAGAGTGTTGATTAGGTCTTGGTTGATGGCGTTACTGGGTTCTGTATTCTTTCTGACTCCATCTAGTGATGCCAACTGTTGAGAGATGGGTGTTGGAGTCTCTAGCTGCCCTTGCGGATTTGTCTGTTTCTCCTTTTGAGTTCTGTCAGTTTCTGCTTCACATATTTTGCGGCTCTGTTGTTTGTTGCATAGATGTGCTGACTTGCTATGTTCTCTGGGTGGAGTGACCCTTTTATCATTGCATGATGTCTTTCTATGCCTCTGTGAATTCTGCTTTCTCTTATGTCTACTGATGTTTGATATCAACATAGCCACTCACGATTTCCTCTTTTTAGAAGAGATTTATTTATTTGAGAGAGAGAGTGAGCTCAAGGGGGGGAAGGACAAGCAGGGGGAGGGACTGAGGGGGAGAGGGAGACTCTCAAGCAGACTCTGTCCTGAGCAGGGAGCCTGACACAGAGCTCAATCCCAGGACCCTGAAATCATGATCTGAGCCAAAATCAAGAGTCAGACGCTTAATGGGCTGAGCCACCCAGGTGCCCCACCACTTGTGCTTTCTTCTGATTAATGCTTGCTATCTCTTTTCCCGTCTTTTACTCTCAGCTTGCCTATACATTTGTATTTGAAGTGAGTTTTTTGTAGACGTTTTCTTAGTCCACTCGGCCATCCACTTTCCCCTGCCCTGCTTCTTTAAAAAAATAATTAATTTTTCTATATTTGTATACGCTATAAAATGATCACCACAATAAATCTAGTTAACATCTGCCACCATACATAGTTAGAAAATTCTTTTTCTTTTGATGAGGACTTTTAAGATCTACTCTCTTAGCAGCTTTCAGATATTCAGTACAGTATTAAATACAATCACCATATTGCATATTACATCCCCAGGACTTCACTATTTTCTAAGTGGAAGTTTATACCTTTTGACCCCTTTCACATATTTGAAATGGCTGTTGCCTTCTCTGTTTTAAAAATGGGAAAGATAAAGCTCAGATATTAAACAATTTAGCTTTAATAATCAAAAGGGACCTTATCCCAGGATCTTTTTTTTTTAAAGATTTTATTTATTCATTTCACAGAGGGAGAGAGATCACAAGGAGGCAGAGAGGCAGGCAGAGAGAGAGAGGAGGAAGCAGGCTCCCCACTGAGCAGGGAGCCCGATGCGGGCCTCGATCCCAGGACCCTGAGATCATGACCTGAGCTGAAAGCAGAGGCTTTAACCCACTGAGCCACCCAGGCGCCCTATCCCAGGATCTTTGATCCAACTTTCATATGTATACGATGTGTAATATAATATAATTTTATTACGTTTACTAAGTGCTATGTACCTTGAAGGGAGGGAAAGGCACTATGTGCTGAAGTAAATAATGACTAAATTTATAGATGTTATTTGTAGAATATATTGGACTAGGCTTCCAAAGAAGACTAGGTTCTACATGATGGGATGGGGAGAGAGTACTGCAGGTATTTCTAGGGAACAGAGTAAGTGAAACGAGATGTATTGTTTGATACAGGGAATACGCCATCACAGGAAATGAAGCTAGGGAGTAGAGTGGAGCTAAAATTCTCATTTGAAAGTAAAAAAAATAATTCCACCTCGTGTTTTACAGCCCCAACGAGGAGATCTTCTTGGTTTCCTGTAAGACTGATTGGGTTGTTGATTCTTCCACACACCACAGCCATGGCGTTTAATATTCATGGTGTTATTCCATCCTCTCTAAGTGACTTGTCTCCTCCTCACACGCTGCGAAGTCCTGGGAAGTGGGGGCCAAGTCTCATCAAAGGTTAATGGCCCAGGGTCATGAAGCTAAGAGACTCCCAGAGATACACCTTTAGTAAAACCACTCAAATAAATGCTGCGCTTGAATCGCCCCAGCCCTGGAGAACGCCCCATCCTAATGTCAAAGCAGTGGGAGCTGGAGGGAGACTTCATCTCCTCATCTATAATCCAATGTGGAAGAGGTCCCTGAGCCTGCAAAGGAGAGGCTGCCTGCTTGAAGCTAGACATCTCATGGGTCAGTGATGTCACTTTGCCAGACTTCTCTGAGTTCCAAGCTTGGAGATGAGGGTGGTCTGTGGGATGCGGTGGGGAAGTCATGAGTCAGCTTCTCTGAGCAGAATACCATGTGTCCCCGAACTCTTAATTCCTTTGTCAGCTTAGAGTTGTTTTGTGTGTGTGTGTGTGTGTGTGTGTGTGTGTGTGTGTGAGTCCACAAAATGTGTGGATATTATGCTTCTTAAGTGTGGCTATGAAGTAAACATAGAAATAGGATTTAAATAAAACCATGATTCATAACAGACAATTAGGACTGCAATGTGAGAAGTAGGCCACGTCTGGAGGTATGTACCGAAAAATACCTTCCATTCTTAGAAGCGTTCTGAGGCAGCCCTGAAAGATGGCTACTCAGCCTTGACTTGAACCAGGGGTTCCCGCCTCGCCAGTTGCCTCAGCAACATGGCGACACGGCTGGAGTTCCAAGTTCACGGGATTGAGTTTGCCTCAGTGGAAGAAAGGATTTGCTAACGTTCCTTAAAGGAAGCTAAGAATGGCTGAGGCTAAGGAATGATGTTGATATTGTGAAATATTATGGAATTAAAAGATGTCTCATACAAATGGTCTCTTGGAGCCATGTTCAGGGATTCTGGAAAAGACAGCTGTGGGTTCATGACCAAGGCAATAAGGAGTAACACTGAACTTGGAAAATAAAGGTGAAAACAGGAAGGGTGGGCAGGGAAAAAGTAAGAAGAAGATTGTGAAAATCAGGGTGAAGGCAAAACCAGCTAGCAGCGAAGCTGGCTAACATTCGCATGACAGGACTAACACTACCTCACCTCCCGCTGTGCGGTGTCTCTTGTCCACTGGGCTNTGACCAAGGCAATAAGGAGTAACACTGAACTTGGAAAATAAAGGTGAAAACAGGAAGGGTGGGCAGGGAAAAAGTAAGAAGAAGATTGTGAAAATCAGGGTGAAGGCAAAACCAGCTAGCAGCGAAGCTGGCTAACATTCGCATGACAGGACTAACACTACCTCACCTCCCGCTGTGCGGTGTCTCTCGTCCACTGGGCCATTTCTCCTGGCCCAATTATGCTGCCTTGTCACTATGAGCTTATGGTAAGAAAGAAAATTCACCCTTTTAGGCGAGTATCTGGCAGATGGAGAAGAGATTCATTACTCCCAGAAATGCACAATCTTGCTTCTGTTGACCTAAAGAAAGTGAAATGTTTCCTTCCGGAAATGTAATCAGGGTGGCTCTTCCCATCACACATATATGCTTCCACTTTCTCTCCAAAGGAGTTTTTTCTCCTACTTGGAGATGTTGCAGGATCCATTAATTTGATACGATGCAGGTTGTTATAAATAATATTGCTTTCTGCAATAAGTAGATAGAAAATGTTAAATTTAACGTATTGGGTTTAAGAAAACCATTTTCCATCTTCCCCAACTAACTGGACATGATAATGTGTTAATTACAAGTGTACCTGTAATGCCAAGGGATTCAGAGAAAAATACAATGACTTTAAAAAAGAAAATTCAATTTCTGTTTGATAGGGAACGTAACAGTAGATTAGGGTTTTAGCCTCATTTTCATCTCCTGGACATGTAACCAACTGGAGAAAATAGCAGGATGTCTGTGTTCTTAGTTTTTTCATATATTCTACATACATTCTCATTCTATTTACACATCGTCAGGGAACTACAAATTCCTTAGGCAACTGTCAAGTGTGGGGTTTGCTCGGTGCCCCTAGAGCTGCAGCATCCTAATATCCTCATTTCTGAGATCATGAAGCTGCCGTCTTCCTCTCCAAGTGAGTGCGGAAAGGCTCCGAGCTGGAGACGCAGCGAGGCCGGGAAGGGAGGAGGCATTCTTTATGGGCTGCCAGTGAGGAGACCAGGTCTGGCCATGACTTTATTCCTCCACCCTTACTGAGTGGTCGGTATTCAGCCAAACATAATAGAGATGATAGCCACATCTTAACTTTTCTGAACTCATTAAGCAAATGTTTACTGAGCTCCTGCTGTCCAGGGTGCTGAGCTCAGTCTGGTGCAGGAAAAGAAAAGCACTAATAAGACCCTCCTGATGCGGACAGGAGCAACAGTGGGTCATGAACAGGACTTGAGGCCCTAAGCGCTTCCCCACGGGAGCCTGGAGCCTGTGCCCAGGGTGTCCCCAGTACTGCAGGCAGGGACAGTGCTCCAGCAGGGAGGACACAGGTCCAAGAACCGGGCTTTGCCTCCCGGTGTCCCTGGGAAGCATTTTTCTCTGTTGACGGTCATCATGAACCACTGGGCAGCTTTGCCTACAGTCAGCTCACCTTTTAAGTCTCTATTTCTCCCTTTCCAGTGTTTCCTTCTTTTCTTGAGGACTTGAGAAAGGGAGAAATCCACAGAGAGAAATGACACGTTTTGGACACCAGTGCTCTGTAAATTACGTTTGCGAAAGCCCAGCCTTTTCACAGCCTCGTTAATGAATTCCAGTGGGCTCGTGTTTGGTCCAGAAGTTCCTTCCCATTTCTTCCATTTCAAAAAGTGAGAGATTAATTTCTTGCTTTTTAAAAATTAATAGCAACTAATTGGATCCATGATAAAGGCAAAATGGAGCTAATATTATACATGGATCTCTTTCGGGGAAAATGTACAGAAGGACTAAGGCAATGATGGATTTTTTTTAATCCCGCTTTTTAAAATGGACTCTCATCGCACAAAATTTACATATGGCCAGCAAACTGTGACCAGAGAATATATTGCCCAAACAACCAAGCAGCCTGATTTAAAATCCAGTTAATTCAGCGGTAAACACTGGGAGACTCAGTTGGGGAGCAAGGCTGTGGTGGAAATAATGGTGGATTAAGTGTCAAGAGATCTGGCTTCTAATCTGGTATCTGATAAAACTGTGTGTCCCTGGAGAAGTTACTCCATTTCTTTGTAGTTTCTGTTGAAAGAGTATAATGCCTACAGCTCTAGTTATCTGTCTCTGGGCAAAATACCAACTCCCAGCTTCCGTGGCATCCTCTGGTTCTCAGTGAGTCTGCGGGTTCCAGGTGAGCCACCGGCCTACTGTGGTTCAAGGGCAGAGGAAGCAGCTCCAGCTCTCCCTGGGGGAGCAGCCGGGTTTTCCGGGTGCATTTAGAACGGGAGATACCGTTTCAGCCATTTAGAGAAAACACATGCTTCCCACCTAAGCCACCACTTTTAATGCTTCATCATTGCCTCAGAATATGGAATATGTATCCTTTTTGTAGCTTTTCAAAATTTGCACCTGCTCAGACATCTTTTTGGTTATACCTTCTTTGCAGACTTCTCTTTCTTTCTCTCACTCTATAATTATATATGTGTTTATGTATTTATTTTATATTTAATTAATTTTTAAATTTTTATCTATTTTTCCCCAGCTTTGTTGAGATATAATTGACTTATAACGTTGTGTGAGTTTAAGGTACACAGTGTGTTGATTTGAAACATTTATGGATTGCAAAGTGATTATCCTTATAGTATATAAGTAATTCCTCCATCATGTCACATAATTACCATTTCTTTTTCATGGTGAGAATATTTAGAATCTACTCTCCTGGCAACATGAGAGTGCATGATACAGTATTGTCAGCTAACATCATCATGCTGTACATTAGGCTTCCAGAATTCATTAATCCTCTCAGTGGAAGTTTGTATAGGTTTTTGATGTTCGTTTAAAATCTAGCCGAGACCGTATTATTAAGGACAAAGCTTTTACAGTCTTAAAAACTAGGTTTGCTAGATAAGTTATCAGATACATATGAAATATCTTTGCTTTTAGCTGGCCCACACGGTTCCCTAAGGACCATTGTGATTGCGTTAAATCCTAGCTAGTATCTACCGGCTTCCGAATCGTGAGAGCTTCTCTCCTGGGAAATTATTGTATTTGCCTCCTTAGTGAGGAACAGAATTATTTAAAAATCCCTCTGGCCTTAGAGTGAAGGTAGTGCAATGGGAGACAAAGACAGCTGGGTGCCTGGGCTGGCTGGAGTCCCACGGAGCTCTTTGCAGCTGTTCTAGTAAACGGGATTTCTGTCCTCAGCTGTGCCTCTCTCAAGAGACACTCCCATCTTGTCGTGTTTGAGAGTCCAGCCTGTGGTGTCACACAGCCCGGATCCTTCATCTCCCCTCTCCCCAGATGGCCCTTACGTTCCCTTATCTGTTGAAGAGCACAGCGATAGAAGCCACTGGCAGATTCCCACCAGGATCAACAATAGCCCGGAGCACTTAGCTCCACACCCAGCATTAAGAACTATTTGGTGGCTGCTAATGTTAGTAGTTTTATTTCATCATCATTGTTATCCTTATGTGTCTCGGCACCTGTCACTCGTTCAGCAGGTTTTCCCTGCTCTCAGAATTCTTGGTAGCTGGGAGACCCCGTGTTTCTCTTGGGTACCATCTGTAGGGAATGGCTCATAATAGAGACACCAAGNTTTTATTTATTTATTTGACAGAGAGAGAGAGATCACAAGTAGGCAGAGAGGCAGGCAGAGAGAGAGGAGGAAGCAGGCTCCCTGCCGAGCAGAGAGCCCGATGTGGGCCTCGATCCCAGGACCCTGAAATCATGACCTGAGCCGAAGGCAGAGGCTTTAAACCGCTGAGCCACCCAGGTGCCCCCTGCTCTCAGAATTCTTGGTAGCTGGGAGACCCCGTGTTTCTCATGGGTACCATCTGTAGGGAATGGCTCATAATAGAGACACCAAGAAGATTCCTCATGCAGTTGTCTGTGAACTCAGTCCCCTCCTCATGGGGCGACACTGTTACTGTGCACGCCTGGGCCCGAAAAGGACTGGTGTGGAATGGAAGGTGCTGGTCTTCACATTACTGCTCAGACTAGAGCAGGGTCACTGCCCGTGACTCTCCTCCCGTCCCTTAGTTCCTTTCCCTGGGGATTTGCATCTATTGGAAATAGACCTTTGAGAAGTAGCATTATGGAAGCCCATTTCCAATATTTTACCATGAAATAAGATTACAGGGCATATGATGAAGCTGAATAGTCCCACATAACCTTTGGGGGTAAGTGTGCCGAGAGCGTTTAGAGCAATTCCGAGAAGTGTGGTGGACACGGCTGCCCTGCCTGAACGTGAAGCCAACAACCCAATTTCCCATCACCTTCTCTTCCTGAGTTCAAAACAGGGCCGATTTCATCCACCTTTTCCCCAGTGACATGATTTCCAGAATTCTCCTCACTCTGGTTTTCTAATTAGTCTTTACTGCAGAATTGGTCTGAGCAAAATAGAGTGCATGACCTTTCCTCATTATTTGGGAATGATGTATCTGTGACTGTAGTCTAAGATGACATCGGCTGGTAAGTAACGTTATCACACGCTGAACTCACTGCCAGAAAATGTGGAGGTCTTAGTTGATGCTAACTGTCATCAAGCCACATAGCCTGCATTGTGTCCTGCAATTGATTTTTTGAACTTAATGTGGGCCTTCCTATTAACGAGCAAGATGCTTTTTTGACCTATGACATTTTTACTGGTCCTGATTCCACTTATTTGCATCAACATCGCCCTTCTGGTCGTTCACACCACTCTGTGCTGAACTTATACCGAACCTAGAAACCCAAATAACCCCTCAAAGTAATTCTAGGCCTTAGAATATTCCAGGACAATGCTTCACACACACACAAAATAAATAAAAGCGTACTTCCATATAAGCACCATATGCAAACTTGTGCAAAAAGTAAGGCATTATTCATGTAAAAGAATTCACTTTAGGAAAAAAAAACCCTCCATCTTGACATTTCATCAAATGGCGAGTTGGTGCGTTAATATGATTAGGCAGATTAAGAACTTTACATTAGCACACAACTTTCATGACTATTCCCCTCTAATTAACTGAAGCCTTTGTCACTCACATACCTCCTCAGCGAGTCACCACATCAGCAGGGCTGCCCACGGACAGTGGACAGAGGAGCAGGGTGAAGCCTTGCTCCCCGCCCCTCCCCAGCTTCTGCCACTTTGTTTCCTTAGCTTGACAGTGGCTGCGGTGTTTCCTTCTGTTTCTTGAACACAGCGCCGAGTTTCCTTCTCAGGCCCTTGCACTTTGGGACACCCCGTCCCCCCACCGGCATCCCTCTTCTCCAGTCTTGGTAGGGACGGACTCGTTCTCAGCACTTGGATCCAGCATTGAGGGCCAGCCCTTGCTCGGGGCTTCCCTTGAGCCCCTGAGTGACCTCCCCACCTATTTAAACCCTGTCGCCTTTATTCACGATGTCAAGCTAGAAACTCGACTCACTTTCCTCATAGAATTTTTCACTGAGATGACCATCCGTCTTGTTTCTTCCCAGGCAGTGCCTGATGGTGTCTGCTTCCCTGGTGTAATCATCAATTACTCTCAAAAGAGTTCTGGTTTAGATGTTAAATTAAGCAGAGATCATGTTTATCACTTCTGGAAATTATATTTATTTATTTTTCCATATTATTCTTAGGTGTCTCTTCACTAGGCTATATGAACAGGGGACTCTGTGTTGGGCAGTTATCCAGGCACTGGGAAGACAACAGTGAATAAGAAATCATAAGAACTCCATAAATATTTTTTGATAGAACCAATTAAATAAATGAATTACAGTCTCTCATACAATCTGTTTGTGCACAGGCACATAAATGGACTTTAGTGAACATTCTGGTTCAGGTTTTATGTCATAGTTATTTGGATTTATACTCCAAATAATATATAAGTAGTGATAAACTCACCCTCATTTAAAGGAATGAGATTGCAAAGTAATTGTCAGGAAGTTGATTGAAAAAGAACTTTATTTGAAAAGGTTCCTCCTCCTGCACTGCACAGAGCTTCCCGAAGAGGCAGTGGCTTATCTGTTAGTAGCTGAAGTCCTCTCTCTACCTTTGCCAGTGTTTTCTTTTCAATATCTGGCCTTGGTGTACACCCAGTTATTCTAGGTAACTCAGGCAACATTCTTGCAAAAAACAATGATACTTTGAGTCCTTTTCAGCAAATAAAGTGTATGAGATACATCGCAATCAAAACCAGAGAATTTCTGTCTCAACAAAAAGATAAATATTAACATGGAGTAAAAAGTTGTCCCGTTTTTTTGTTTGTTTTTTTCCCCCCAAAATTGTGCCAGGATTCTTTAGGCATTTCCCACTTTGATTTTGATTTGGGGTAACTTCAGTCACAAACAGAAGTCTGCGTTGGAAGTCTTGGGACCTGGTATGATGAAGGGGCAGGACACTGTCATAAATTTGTGCACTGCAATTTATATTCTCTATAGGGATAGACAGACACAGCCAGCAGGAGAATGTGGTGCCTGTTTAGGAGCAGGAGTAATATGGGGGCCAAGGCTAACCTTTGTAAGTGGAGCCTTTGTGTGAATTAAGAACGGATTCTCCTGGGCACCTGCTGGCTCAGTTGGTTAAGCGTCTGCCTTTGGCTCAGGTCATGATCCCAGGGTCCTGGGATCGAGCCCTGCATTGAGCCCTGCATTTGGCTCCCTGCTCAGCAGGAAGCCTGCTCCTCCCTCCCTGTGCTTGTCCGCTTGGCTTGGAAACTTCGGCAGCTCACCACCTACATCTCTTCGTGTGGAAGCCCTTAGAGATGGGTGCATGTTACGTAGCAAAGAATTTTATTTTTGGTGCTGCGTAAAACTAATTGAAATGCAAATTTACCCTTGTAACAATTTAAATCTGCATTTAGTCCTTTCCCACCCCACCCTATGGATATGATTTCTTCGCATCCATGCCCCAGACCCTAAGCCGAGCATCATCAGTCAGGCGGTAGGAAGCTGCAGGAGACCACTCGGACAGCTCAGGTAAGTTACATAGTCATGGGGGTTTGTTTTCTTGTCATAATGATAGGTATTTTTTAAAAGCAACGTAGACCTGAGAACAGAGAAAACCTAAGTGAAGTAGATCCCGGTAAGAATGGAACTAAATTCCAGTGAGAGACAAGCCCTTTCTAGAAAAAGGAGAAGCCGTGGCTGCTTTTGTCATTGGCCCATTTCTCTTTACCTCAGAAATGGTAGGATGTTTTCTTAAATGTCCCCTTTTTTTTCTTTTTAAGATTTTGTTTATTTATTAGCGAGAGAACAGGAGCAGGGGGAGGGGCAAAGGGAGAGGGAGAAGCAGGCTCCCTCCAGGACCCTGAGATCATGACCTGAGCCGAAGTCAGTTGCTTTACCAGCTGAGCCACCCAGGCGCCCCCCCACACCGTCTTTTAAGCTTTCATCGGCCGTGTGGGGCCCACATGATGGTTTTGAGGGACCTGAGGATGCCTGGTCCCAGAGCGAACCCGCACCCACCCCCCAAATCTTTCCCATGGGCCCTTCACTGAGGGCATAGTAGCAGCACCAAGGGCTGAGGGGAGACCAGGAGGGTAGAGCGAGTCCCCAGGGTGTGCAGAACCTTTCCTGAGCACAGGGCAGGGTCCTCCTGAAGGCTTCGAGGAGGCTGGGAGCCTTTCTCCCAAAGCAGCCTGTACCAATGCAAGGCGAGGCAACAGCAAGTCAAAGTCCGCTGTGGAAGGATGGAGCCGAGTCCCCCGAGGCTCAGGAACCAGGCCGCTGGCTTGTAAATCCTAGAGAGACTCTCAGAAGCCTACCCATTCTCAGACCCTAAGCCTCGCTGACGGGAACGTCTTGCTCCAGCCCTCAAAGCATTTGAAGCCAGCGGTGAACTGAATCCAATTAACGCTGCAACAAAGCTCAGACAGCCCGATTACAGATGTGTTTGGTTCAGCTTCTAACTCTTTTCAAGGAGCAAATACTATCTATTTGCTTCTCATTATTCTTTTACGTGGAAAGTACAGGATGAGATTTGAAAAACTAAAGAGACAAACAAAGAGGCAAGAAAACGTGATCCATTATCAGGAGAAAAAATAAATTGGTCATCAAGTCAGGCCCAAAGAGAGAGATTATGGAATTAGCAGGCATGGGCTATAAAGTAACCCCAGTAAATGTGTTGGAGGATTTAAAAGGAATGATGAACATTACATACAAGCAGATGGAGAATTTCAGCTGAGAAGTGAAAGCCATCCAAAGAAATGATGGAAATTTTAACTAGGAGCAGTTTTCATTTGTATGCACTTAGTAACATTAAGAGCTCCAAAGTATATGAAACAAACACTGGCAGAAGTCAGTCTTCATTGGAGAATGAAGAAATACATAAATCCGTAATCAGAGCAGGAGATTCTCAACATCCCTCTCAGTAATTGGAAAAACAACTAGGCAAAGTCGTAAAGACACAGGGGATTTGAACATAACTGCCAATGACCTTAACCTAACTAACCCCCACGCTGGACACAAGATACAAATATACTCATAAACACTTACCAACACCAGCCATATGTGGGGCCATCAGAGAAGTCTCAGTTTTAAAAGAGTGATGTCATAGAAAGTGCATTCTCTCGAGACTGTTAGGGATCAGGGGAACAAGCCCCAGAACGCTGCATGTGGGGTGCTTCTCATTGGATGTTCTTGATAAACTGCTTTTCTCACAGAGCAAAACCGGGATGTGACCCGGTATACAAGCCTGACTTAAAACAGGACCCCGGCTCCAGAAAGCACCAGGGAGCTGCCTGGGTCACCTGCCCAACTGACGAGTCAGGATGAGGCCCTTCCATCAGGGAAAGACAAATCCACAAGTTCACTTCACTTGGGTCGGAATGGCTGAAATTCACAAGTCAGGAAACGACAGATGGTGGTGAGGACGCTGACAAAGGGGAACCCTCCTGCACGGTTGGTGGGAATGCAAGCTGGTGCAGCCACTCTGGGAAACAGTATGGAGGTTCCTCAAGAAGTCAAAAATAGAGCTACCCTATGACCCTGGAATTGCACTGCTAGATATTTATCCAAAGGATACAAAAATAGAGATTCAAAGGGGTACATGCACCCCACTGTTTATAGCAGCAATGTCCACCGCAACCCAAATATGGAAGGAGCCCAGATGTCCATCGACAGATGAATGGATAAAGAAGAACTGGTGTGTATGTGTGTGTGTGTGTGTGTGTACATATACACACACACAATGGAATACTACTCAGTCATCAAAAGAATGAACTTTTGGATGGAACTAGAATGTATTATGCTAAGTGAAGTTAGTCAGAGAAAGACAAATACCATATGATTTTACTCATATGTGGAATTTAAGAAAACAGAAGATCATGGGGGAAGGAAAGGAAAAATAAAACAAGATAAAAACAGAGAGGGAGGCAAACCATAAGAGACCCGTGACTCCAGGAGACGAACTGAGCGTTGCTGGAGAGGAGGTGGGTGGGGCAGGATGGGGTGACGGGGCGACGGGCGTGAAGGAGGCACGTGATGGAATGGGCACTGGGTATGATACGCAACTGATGAATCACGGACTTCTACCCCTGAAACTAGTATGATAATATATGTTAACTAAGTTGAATTTAAATAAAAAATTTAAAAGTAAAAAAAAAAAGACGAGGTCCTTCCAACCAATCAGGTTGAGGCATTCCTTCCCTCTTCCCTCATTAGCATGTGGGACCAGAGTGGGCACCTGCGGGGCACTGTCTCCACATAAGCAGAGTCCCCCTCTGTCCCGGGAGGCTTGGCTGACTGCTCTGTGTTGGTGCTGTGTCTTCCTTCAGCTCAGTTGTAGCCCCAGTAAAACCTGGCCTGTGCCTTTGACTTTGGGGTCCTGCAACACTGACCACAAATGTTTAAAAAATCATCAATAATATGATATCTGGAAAAGCTCAAATGGGAAATTACGCAGCAAAAAGAAAAACAAAAACAATCCGTGAGTCAAAGGGGTATTACAAAGGGAATCAGAGAGTATTTAGAACCTGGATGACAATAAAAACTAAACATATCCAAGTGCCAATACAGACAAGGCAGTGCTTATTTCACTTAGCTTAATACCCTCTAGTTTCATCCACGTCATTGCAAACAGCAAGATTTTGTTTCTTTTGATGGCTGGTATTTGCAAGGCAGGGCAGGGGGTGGTGGGGGGTAAGGAGAGGAAAAATGAAACAAGATGGATCAGGAGGGAGACAAACCATAAGAGACTCTTAATCTCAGGAAACAAACTGAGGGTTGCTGGGGGTGGGAGGGAGGGTTGGGGTGGCTGGGTGATGGACACTGGGGAGGGTTTGTGCTATGGTGAGTGCTGTGAATTGTGTAAGCCTGATGATTCACAGACCTGTACCCCTGGGGCAAATAATATATTATATGTTAATAAAAAAAAAGCAGTGCTAGAGAGGAAATACATAATCCGTACAGCCATAGCATTGATCTCTTACTTTTTCCTTTTTGTACAAACTTCTGTATCGAGAAGCTAGGAAAAGAAGGGTATCGGGAACCCAAAATATGTCAAAGAGGGAAAATAATTAAGGTAAGAGCAGAAATCAATGAAATAGAGACAGATAATGGAATCAACAGGACTAAATGTGGACATGCAGAAAAGATTTACAAAATTGATGAACCCCAAGCTAGATTAATCAATAAAAAAGAAATAAGGCACAAGTAGTCAGTGTGAGAAAATTTTAAAGGACTATCAATAAATCTATTACAGTATAGAGAAGCAATAAAATATAGGAACAACACACGCCAACAGAGTCAACAGTAAAAGTGGAATGGGCAAGTTTCTTTGATGAAGATGAACACAGAAGAAAGAGAATCCGAAAACCCATATATACATATATATTTAAATTTGAAAAAAAGAAGACCTTTCGACAAAGACCATCTGAAGCTCGGTCGACTTCACTAGTGGATTCCATCAAAGACTTAAAGAGAAATATTGCCCCCGTTGCCCATTTTTCTTCCAGAAAAGGCAGGCGGAGGAAGTGATTCCCACAATTCTCATGAAGCTGGCACAAGCATGAGGCCAGAAATCTCACCGGGATGTTTCTAGAAAAGAAAATCACAGACTACACTCTCCACAGACACGCTTATTATATAAGCAAGGACAATGGTGGTTTGGGGTTTTTGTGTGTGTGTGTGTGTGCATTTTTTGATGAAATTAATTCCTGAAAAGAGGATCTTTTCTGGATATGGTAGGGTTCTACATTTTTATTTTCTTGGTCGTTAAATGGATGTATACAATTGCCAGACTCAGTGAATGATACACTTAAAATGTGTGCATTTTATTATGTGAAAATTATACTTAAATAAAAACAAGTAAAGCAATTATGGAAAGGACGCACTTTTCAACAACGAGAAATGCTTCAGGGGTGAACGTCCCTCGGTAATCGTGTGCGTATGCTGCTTTATTAACCACGGTCATGTTAGTGGTCACGATAAATGCATCACATCTGTGACATGATTCCCAAACTCTGAGAGGATAGATGGCTTACTCCAGGCTTTCAGCAGTTAGCGTGTGGCAAAATCAGGACTGGAACTCAAGTTCTTTGCCGCTTAGTTTTGGCTTTTCCCCAAAAGAACACTTCGCTGGTGCGCTATCCTTACCTCGGGAAGCCCTGCCGTGGCACCTGCCGCTGTTGATGACGGTTCAGGAATCCTTGGTTTTGTTCTGAACTTCCTAACGTCATTGGCTGGTAATTGGAATAACGACCTTTAACACATGATTATAATTTTATCGCAATGCATGCATTTAGAATTCCGACTTCCTTAAGATTCACCCAATTATCTGAATTAAAATATTTTCTTTGCCTTCACTGCAGGATCTGGGAGAGGTGCTTTGATAGGCCCCCATGGCAACAGCAGCTTCCCCCCCAATCCCCCTCCCACTCCCCCCGCCCTGTCGTGATGTCTGGTGTCCAGCTCGGGGCTTTTCGCTTTCTCCCTCTGCCTCCATCCATCATTGGTCTCAAAGCTTTCCTGCTCGTGGGTAGAGGAGAAATTATTTCTTATTCATCTTGTATCCCAGGCTTATTATAGTGTCTGGCACTCAAGACACACTTCCTGAATGACTAAGCAAGTAGGGCAGATGCCTTCAGGGAAACCGTCACCTCCTGGTCTGCCGTCTGTCACCACAACTGCATTGACCTGTTGATTAGTAATTTGTCTAGAAGTAAAGATCCTTTATGATGGAGTTGATGATATTAAAAGTAATATTTTCTTTGTGCTAGTTAAGTGCGGCACTGTTCAGCTTGCTTGCTTATCGGCCAGTACACTCTGTGGGGCTGAGGCTGTGGGGCGTAGTACGCCCTGCCATCTGCCCAGGGTTATGCCTGGATCATAGGAGTAGCTCAGTTATTGAATGAACAAATACATTCCTACTGTTACATAATACGCACACAGTTCTGCAAACATATCCATCTTTCTCTCTACTGGTTGTGATTTTTGTGTCTTGTTGATACTTCTTTGATTTCCCCAAGGCATCGTCTTCCATTTTGGGGTAAGATTTCAGGGTTTGCTGTTTACATACGGTAGTTTACTCATTACACAATTATTTTCAGTGATGGTGCGACATGGATATTAGCCTTTTAACATATGCATAATCAAATCTCCCAGCACTATTTATTGAATAGCTTAGTATTTCTTTGGTTTGTAATGTCATTCATCAATGTTCTGTCTATTAGCAGGCAATTCTGTATACTCTTTATTCTTTTCCATTAGCCATGTTGGCATTGATATCATAGTGTTTTAATTACTGCTGTTTTACAATGTCTTGGCACCTAGTAGGAAATTTTTATTCTAGTTCTTCTCTCTTCTTGATCTTTCTTCCTAAATGCTTTCAAAAAGAAAGTTAACTTCCTGGATTCTGCCCACTGGGAGGGTTTCCCTTCGCTGTTCGTGTTACAGCCCTCCCTATTCGGGGCTGTTGTACATTTGCCTGGTTATGTGTATATTAAGCAAACCCATCTGTAAACCAGGGTTACCCTTTTTGTTAGCTTTTCATCGGGAACCCCCATGAGGCCACAGGTGTTTGTTAAGGGCAAAGCAGTACACACAGCAATAGGCACAGGTACCAGGTGAGCGAACGACCTAGCTAACTATGCAGTTAGCTTGGACCTGTTCTGATACATACCATCTTCATGGATAATTGAGTATTACTATTAATCTCCAATCTTATGATTTGTAGATCAGAAAATCGTGTTTGATGGACAGTTCACGTTGCACAATTAATTGGTGTCTTATGGTTAAACATGACGTTTTTACCAGGGTCAATAGGAGGCCAGAAACTGCTTACCAAATTGAGGATAGTTGTTGGCAGAAGACAGCATGGCTTCAGTCCAAGCCCAGGGGACTGTGTGGTGATCTTGTGGTGGGATTTGTCAGAATCTCTATAAAATGCATCATCTGTCTATCCCACAGGAAATAGCACTGTATATGTTGATGCACAGCCCTAAGGGACAAGACAGCTAGAACCACTGCCTAGAACTGACAAGGAGGTCTAAGTGATAGACCTTCTTACTCTTTAAAACTCTCTGCCCTGAAAGGGGAACCCTCCTACATGTTGATGGGAATGCAAGTTAGTGAAGCTGCTCTGGAAAACAGTATGGAGGTTCCTCAAAAAGTTGAAAATAGAGCTACCCTACGACCCAACAATTACTCTACTGAGTATTTACCCCAAAGATACAAATGTAGGGACCCAAAGGGGCATGTGCACCCAAATGTTTATAGCAGCAATGTCCACAATAGCCAAACTATGGAAAGAGCCTAGATGTCCATCAACAGATGAGTGCATAAAGAAGATGTGGTATGTATATACAATGGAATATTATGCAGCCATCAAAAAGTGAAACCTTGCCATTTGCAACAATGTGGATGGAACTAGAGGCTCTTATGCAAGTGAAATAAGTCATTCAGAGAAAGACAATTATCATATGATCTTGCTGCTATAAGGAATTTGAGAAATAAGACAGAGGATCATAGGGGGAGGGAAAAATGAAACAAGACAAAACCAGAGAGGGAGACAAACCGTAAGAGACTCTTAATCTCAGGAAGCAAACTGAGGGTTGCTGGAGGGGAGGGGGAGTGGGAGGGGTGGGGTGGCCGGCCGATGGACATTGGGGAGGGTATGTACTATGGTGAGTGCTGTGAATTGTGTAAGACTGATGATTCACTGACCTGTACCCCTGAAACAAATAATACATTATATGTTAATTACAAAAAAAAGAACAAGACAAGACAAGACAAAAAACAACTCTGCCCTGAAATCAGCCATCTTCAAGGTTACTCAATAATTGTATTTATGAGCATGCCTACATATCCTATTTGCAGGCTCCAAGACATAAAAAGTCCATAGAGAGTTGTGTCTATGACCTTGATATGGGTGCTACAAAGTATAACAGTATTTCCCCCACTTTAGAATGTCTCCTTCTGACATTCTCAGCTGCTGCTTCTAGAAACATTGTGAATGTGGTAGGTCTTCAAGCTTTGGGGAGGTTTCTCTCTCACCTTCTCTCATGCTTGCTTCTTCCTCTCGTCAGATCCAATGAGTACAGTGCCATCAAGGTAATGTGATACTTAATGAGATGTGAAGACATTCAGGCTCCTTCTGGTCTACCTTCTGGGAAAGCAGGAGAGCTGGCACAGCCATGAGGCATGAGCGTGACGGTGGGCTGACGCTCCACCCATGGGAGGCACCGTGTTTCTGATCCTCTTGACTAAGAGAAATGGGGAAGTTACGTGCCAGGTCAGCACCCTGGGTGGTGGGGCAAGGCTGGCTGGCTTCGGTGACGACACCCCATTCAGAACCACCACGAGTGTGGACAGCGCCCCTGGTTAAGGGTGCGGTTACCAGGATCCTTCTCTGTGACTCATCTGGAGTTCTCACCACTCAGACAGGAAAGGCAGAAGCATTGATGCCTAAGGCATGTGGTAACTGTTTGGGTTTACAATTTTGGTAAAGGAAAGGCAGTTCCTAGAGCTCTCTGTTGGCTTTCCCTACTCTAATATCCCTCCTTCCACAGGCCAGGGAATCTTCGTGGGGTTCTGCCAGTGATGAGGGATCCTTACACTGGGGGGTCCACTGTTCCACTGGGCTCCCTGTGACCGCATGTCAGGCCAAGGACGTGTGTGGCCGGATGTGCACAAACCCTCCTGGGGGCACATTCATTAGCTTACCTGGTAATTAACATCAGCCCAGAACCAGAAGCTAATACTTTGAGAGGCTTCTCTGTCTTCCTTTTGGCCAGTAAGTATCCATCCTTGTGAAATGGTTTCAGGTCTCACTCATGAGGGTTAGAGGTCATTCGTGGCATATTCTTGTGGCCACACACGTGCAGGAGGCCAGGAGAGGCTCGAGTGAGGGCGCACAGCACACGGGAGCAGGAGGGGCTTCGATGGAACCTCCTGGAAACCATTCCTGGGCTTGCGGGCTCATGCCCTTCTCCACACCGCCAAGAGTGTCTGCCAGGCCGGCGGGGCTTCAGCCAGTTGTGAGCAGAGGTAAAGGAGGAGACAGATGGATAGGACTGGAGCCGAAGGGGGAAGAAAAGGCTTCGGGAATGGGGCTAGGTCCAAAATGAAGAACCGAGAAGCAGAAAGGACCGGGGGAGTGAAGACTGAGAGGGGCCGGAATGAGTAGAGCGGGAGGGGAGGTCATTTTGTTCCTTTGAGAACATGCGTGGAGTGAAGGCGCCGTGTCAAGGGGAAGGGATGCAGGAGAATTTTGGAGGAAATAAAAAGGGATGTGGGAATTCTTGTTGGATTCAGAAGCTAGATGACCTTTAACAACCTTGGAGAGTTGCCAGGAGGGATTGAAGTCATTTAATTTACCCCGTTTATACTGATAGATAGACAGACATATGACAGAGTTCTCCGGGTGGGACCCACACGTGTTATGGCTTCAGTAGCAAGCCAACGGGGACTGGTCCTAGGGCCTCCCCGAGAGAGGGTTTCTGTCCCGGGGAAAGCAGGCCCAGCTGGGGGGTGGGCTCCGCAGCGTCAGCACGGCAGCTGAGGGCCCGAGCAGGTGCCGGCACCCTTGGCAGACGTCCCCAGGTGTGCGTTTGTTTGCCGGAAGCTGAGGGAAATGCCTTCCTCCCCCTCTGGGTGGTGGGCAGAGAGGGTGGCGCTGACGGGCTTGCCCCTCTGCAGAGCCTGGAATTGGCCACCAGGAGGCAGTGTTGCCTCTTCTCAAACTCAGGGTTGGAGGCCCCATCTGGGAAGCATCCCTGGAGGCCGGATTCCAGATGATTACAGATAATAGAGGAAAGAAGAGACCCGGGAGCCGGAATAGGTGGTAAGCACTTGTGTGAAGTGTGGGAAATGGGAGACAGAGGAAATCAAGGGTTTCTTCAAGCATCCTGACGTAAAGAAATAGGCTGCTTGCAACGCTGATGAGTTCTGATCGCGTGCCATGACCTGTCAGGCAGATGGAGAGCACAGGCTCCCTGGAGAAGCTCGTGGTTAACTGGTTTACCAGAAAACTGTGGCACTGAGTGGTTCAGTGGAGCGAGTTCCATGAAGCCAGGGCTCCCGCCTCCGGGTCTTTCTCTCAGCCTCCAGCGTGTGTCTGACTTGTAACTAGTTGTGCAACGAACGGGTTAACAGGGCCTCCGACCCTTGCTGGGATGCTGCCCCCGGAGGCACAGGGCCCGGGTCTTCAGACCCACCCTGCAACTTCAGCTGCGTGCCCTTGACCGAGCACTGCTTCCGTCTGGGCCTCCGCTCCCGGGGGGTCAAACATCTCCCACAGACGTGAGATCCAGGTCTCCTGAACGCCGGGCCCCGTTTAGAAATGCACGTGTTTGAAAGGGGAAGATGGCCACAAACGGAAATACAATTTCCTTCTTTTATTTATTTATTTAGATGCAGTGCGCCCGCGGAGGTGGGGGAAGGGGAGAGGGAGAGAGAGAACCAGGCGTGGAGCCGGGCACCCTGACATCATGACCTGAGCTGAAGTCAAGAATTGAGCAGTCCACAGACTGAGCCACCCAGCAGCCCTCTTCTTCGCGGTGGTAGACGCCACGGGGTAGAGGAGGAGGGCCGGCTCACGGAGATTTGCTGCTGAGGCTCCAGGCTGGCTGCAGAGTGGCCACCGTGCCGCTGCAGACGTGCCCCACACGGCTGTCCGTGTGCTCAGTCCGGGGACTCGCCGGCCGGCCCCTCAGAAGGCATAGCTGCTTGGGTGAACCTCCCCAGTGCTCCCTGACAGCCCTCAGGTGGCCGGAGTTCTAGATGGTAGGATCCTCACACGTTTTGTCCATCTCCTCTACCAAGTCCCGGCCTCGTTCGGGCCTGCAGGGTTGTGTTCTGTCTGCACTCAGTGAACTCCGCTAAGGTCTCAGGTCTGCACCTTCCACCCATCTCGGTCTGCGGCTTTCCTTACCTCCCCACCACCGAGCGACTGCCCTGTCCACGCTGGAAACACCGCCACGCGCCACTGGCCCTTCGCCTCCGCGGCCCTTTCCACTGTCCGTTCCCCGGCCTGAGTGATGTCATAGCGTCTTTCTTTTTTTGGTCTGAAATCTCGGAATAGCTTCTCATCTGCCATTTAACCAGCTTCTCTTCTTACTTTTCTAGCTCCTACCATATTCTGTCTGCTCACCAAGGGCAGGAAATAGCTTTGTACGCCTGGTGTCCTTCACGGCGTTGGCCACTTAGAGCATTCAAGTCAGTGTTTGGGAAATCACTCGCTAGAGGACTGGCCCCCAGGCTCTGCAGCTGAGAATAAGACTGGAGACCGTGCAGACGATCTGAGCCAGGGACGGTCTTGTTTTGCCCTCGGAAGATGCGTGCAAATACCTACTTGAGGGAACGTAGACATTTTGGAAGCACGTACTTCCATAAAATCATCTCTTCGATACAGGTAACATTTTAATACATGTAATCTCAGTCTTGTGAGGCTGGCAGAGCACATACTACTTTTCTAAGGTTTTAGTGGTAAGAGGAGAGAAAATTAAGCCCCAGAGGGGTTAAATGATTGCCAAGGTCATGTAGCCTACACGTGGTATTACTTGGCAAGAAATAGGATCTTTCATTTTTGACTGTGCTGCCCTTTCTTCATTGTACCTCATGTCCCATGACTTGTGGAGTGAATGATGGGTGGGTGTCGGCTCATGGGTGCTGTTAATGTGTATCTCTGACCCCAGCTCCCAACAATCGACGGGGCAGAATCCCTTGAATTTGGGCTTGAGAAAGACAGACACTAACTGGGGTGAGATTAAGTGGTTTAAAATGCATTTCAACCCAGTTCACCTGGAGACACGCTACTGGCAGGTAAATAAGACCAATACAGAGACACCTGTCTGCCGATGAATGACGCGTTGCTTTCGGGCAAGTAGGTAAATTCGAGGAGATTGTCTTTCCCAGCTACACTTAAAAAGTTTAGTACATGAATAATTGAGCAACTTCCTGGCACACTCCGTATTTATTAGTAAGCCTGCTCTGGGCAGAAAAAGAGAAAAAAACATTTTGAAAACAAGTTTTGCATTAGCTCGGAGTTTGTTTGCCAGAAGCTTACCTGATTACATCTGCAAAGGAACATACTGGTGTGTCTCCTTATTGTCTTTGTGGACCTGCTGATGTGAAATCTATCAGGCAGGTCAGAGGGAGGGAGTAAAGCCCTGGACCTCGGGGCGCACGTGTGCACTGTAGGCGGTCGGCAGAGAACTGCCAGGAATCTGTTCGCTCATCGATCACGATCCTCTGTGATCCTCAGTGTCACGATCCTGCGGTGTCTGAATCCTTTTCGTACTTGCCTTTTCTCTCCAGCCAGCGGCCGGGCCCCTGGGGGGCACAGAGCGTTACAGAAGCGGGTGCTCAGTAACTGCTGAGTGAGAGTTTCCTCTTCCAAGATGTTCACAATGTCGTCTTTGTGAAATTGAAGTTCGGGCTTGTAGAGAGCTAGAGAGTTTGCGTCTGAACCCCCACCACCCAGCAGTGGAACGAGAGCCCAGCCAGAGAAAGCTAGGACTGCCGGATTGTGTTCATTCTTTCGGGGCTCCTTGGGTCTGAGGAAGAGCTAAGGTTGAGCTTGGGTGCGGAGGGCAGCGGCCCCTGGTCACCTTAACCCAAGGGTGGGAATCCAGGGATGTCAGCGTTGGGGTCTGGGAAATGACCCCCGCGTCTGCTATAACACATGTGATCCAGTGTCTTGTTCAGACCTGGCGGTCTCACTGATCTTGCGTTCGTGTCTTCGTTCACTGAGTTAATGATTTCCGACTCCTTCCGAGCGCTGGCGTTGTTCTAGGTGAGGGATGCCGCATGGAGGGGACGACACAAGCCGTTGCCCTCGTGAGGCTCACGCTCTGGGGGAAGGCGGCCAGTGAACGCCGCCAGCCGCGAGCCATGTAGCCTGGCTGGAGACTGGGCTCAGATCTGCCGTGAGATGTAGCCCGTTCCCACGGGCTGGGAACACGCGTGGCCCGGGTCCTGCCATTCCTTTCTAGGGCAGGGGTTGAATTTAAGCCTTGTGGGATGACATTCCTCCAGAGGAAACCAGCACCGTCTCTGCAGTTATGCAAACATTGTTTAGGAAAAAACCAAACAACCTCATTTAAACAGCTTTAAGCAAATACAGCTTAGTTTTTGATGTTTTGGTTTTGTTTTGTTTTGATCAGAGGGTATTAAACCACGTATCTCGGACTAACTCGGGGCTTTGCCAAGCAAACTGCCGCTGAGAGGGTCAGACAGGAGACTGTGGTTACCACACCCCTTCTCTTCCTCTCATCCTCTCTCTCTCTCCCCTGCATGCTGTCTCAGAGCTCCCACGGAAAAAGTCAATGCTTGGCTCTTTTTCCTCGGTCCAGACATTTCCTCTGTTTGGGCAAATGTGGGTGCGTTTGGCTTTTTCCTTTAGTCTAACTTTAGGTTTCTGATAAGTGTGACCGATGAAGAGAGAGAACAGAAGGCAAATTAGCAGGCTTTCCTATCAAATATACTTTCTAAAAATATATGTATTTGTGATGATTCTTCATCCCCGCCACCCTCCTCCGTTCTGGACTCTCGTGGTCTTCTCCCGTGTGTGCTGGCTCGCCTGGAAGCTGCACCGTTTGGTTCAGACTCAGGCATGGCTGGGAGAGAGAGGAGATGGAGGTTTGTTCTGTTCTTCCCCAGGCCTGGGCTCCTGGCTCTGGGCATAGCTCTTCCCTCTACCAGTCCAGCTCTGTTGGGGGGAACCCCGCTCTTCTTCCGGGTGTTTCCGCTTTCTCTAGCAGGACGAGTAGCAGAGAGAGTGAGAAGCTGTACGGTCTTCTACTTGTCATGACCTTCACCCCGTGCAGCGGGAGAAGAGGCATGCGTGAGCGCGGAGAGTTGGGGGAGTGGGGTGTCCCGGCGACATTGGAGCAGGGGTAGGAGTGTGGGGGAGGCAGCGTCAGGAAAGGGAAGGAGGTCACTGCTGGTGCCTGAACTCACAGTCCACTAGTCGGGCAGTTTTCCAGAGTTTCTACTTCCCTCCCGGAGGATGCCGTTTCCTCTCCTTTCTACTTACTGAGCAGGAGCCGAGAACGTCCTCTACCCGCCGGTGCAGAAGCCTCTTATTAAGAAAAGAATACTCTGAAGAAAGTGATTTTCCCTTTTTTGATTAAAAAACGCATCAGGGTACAATTTGGGTTATCTACAATTCTAGATCTACAGTTTAGAAAAGAGAAATCTGGACCTTTTCTCATGTTCATGCTTTGCCTTTTAAAATGCAGTTTGAGTTAGTCCTAAAATTTAAGTGACTGTGGCCCTACCTTGAAGTTCTGGTGCATCTCCTAGTTTTTAGAGGGTGGGGATAGAGTTTAGGAAGAATATTTGAAAGCATGAGAGTGATCGCATTGCAACATTTACTCCCCTTCCGGGACATCCTCTTCCCTGGTCTCCCCTGCCCTGCGCCGAGGATGGGAAGGGCAGATGGGAAGGGCGGCGTGACGGGCAGCGGGGGCCGGGGCACCAGCCTCGTGAATTAGCATTGACTCTGAGCTGTTCAGCCTCAGACTGGAGGTGACTTGGACAGGGAAGGGGGTAAGGAGGATGTGGGCCGGTGGATGCAGGACAGGAGGTCTGTCTGGAGGGAGCATCATACTTCAAAGCCAGACACAGCAGTTTTACCCAAACCTTGGATTCCATGTCGGCCTGAAAGAGATTTGTCACATCTCTAGAAGTCTTGAGTTATACTCATGAGTTCATGTGGGATGCTGATAGCTTTGTCATGTTAACGTTCATCGTCCCCACGGCTCTGTGGGGTGGGAGTGGGGCTGGTCTCAGAGATCCAGCTCCTGCATGACAGAGGACTGTAGGGAGGTGTTTTTTTTTTGTTTGTTTGTTTGTTTGTTTTTTTTTTACTTACTTGATAGAGAGAGAGAGAGAGATCACGAGTAGGCAGAGAGGGGAGGAAGCAGGCTCCCCGCTGAGCAGGGAGCCTGATGCAGGCCTCGATCCCACGATGCTGGGATCATGACCTGAGCCGAAAGCAGTGGCTTTAACCCACTGAGCCACCCAGGCCCCCAGGACCATAGGGAGTTGATGAACATCTACTTGGGTCCCAGAAATTATCCTAGAAAACTGGTGTGCTCTTAAACTCTTGTCTAATAGTCCGTGAATTGTATTATGCGTCCCATTTGGCAGAGGAGAAAATCGAGGCTCATAAGTAACTTGGCCTAAGTCTCTTGGTTAGCAAGTGTCCGAAGGAGAATTTGAATTCCAGCCTGGCGGATAGACAAGTCCCTGCTGTGTTCAGAGCCTCGGGGAGAAGCCTGAGCGTTGGTCGGGGCCGGGGGCCCCTGGGCAGGGGCGGGACGGAGGCTGTCTTTTGCCTTCTGCCCCCCACCTCCCGGTGGTTTTGGAACCACCAATGAGTGACGTGGGACAGCCTGGTGCCTCCCTGCAGACAAGCTGGGTGTGGCCACAAAGAGACCAAGGGACACCTCTCTTCAGTGAGACGGCTGGGACCTACGATCGGTCGGGCGTGCTCTGGGTCTTTGCGGTCGAGGCAAGGATGCGCCCGGGCTTGCTAGTGGAAGGTGAGCCAAGGGCAGGGGCGGGGAGCGTGGTCCCTCCACAAGGGCCTTCCAGCAGTGGCTCCGGTCGATGGCACTCCAAGGCCCCCGGGGTTCGGGGTAAAAATAGCAGTGCCGCGGATCCGGATGCCCGAGGAAACGGGAGACGGCCTGGCAGCTGGGGCTGGACGCCCTCCAGGCGGGAGAGCGTGGAACTGGGGGCGGGGGGCTGCTGCCCGCGCCTCGTCCCAGGAAACGGGAGGGCTTTTCTGATCTGTTTATCTGCACGAAATAGGTGGCGTTCCTCACCCCCCGACCCAGGCTGACAAATGTGGAAACAGGTAGAATTGTTCTGTGATTTTTATGAGAAATAGCAAAACGGAGACCAGCTCTCCGGTGTCCTCGTTCTTAGCCAGCTTCTGTGTACCCAAATCGTCCTCACGCGGAGGGGAGAGCTTCCAGGAAGTCGGCCGGGGCCGCACTGCCGCTCAGTGGGTGCCCGGTTCCGAGCAGGAGGGCCAGGGTGAGGGCAGGAGGCAGGACCGCGGAGAACACGGCCCCAGGGCAGGGCTGTCTGCTGCTGAAGTTCGCTCCCTCTGGGAGAGATACCCGGTCCGCGCCCGCCCTGGCTGCTGGGGGGGGGGGTAGTGGTCCTCGTGGGACTGAGGGCGCAGACTTGACAGTGGAGGACACTGGTCAATGTCCCGGAGAAACTTAACTGTGGTGACAGACCGTGGAGATAGGACCAGCTGGGTTGCACAGGCTAGTTCAGGAAGGCCTTTCGGAGGGTGTGGCTTTGGAACCACGACCGGCATGTAGGGGCCGGGGCTGGGGAGGTGGGCTGCATAGGTGTGTGGGCGGGCAGTGGGCAGGGGGCACCCAGAGCTGGTGGGAGACAGACCCGCCTGGGCTCAGAGCTCATTGTCTTTGAGCCAGGACGCAGGAAAACACAGAAAAGTCGAGAAGGCAACCACTGTTAATTACAGTTAACTTTATATTAAAAAAAAAAAGAAACCTGGAGAAATATTGGGAAAGAAATACATGAAAATATTAAAGCATGGAAAAAATTATTATACCCATCATTTCATGGCTGCATAATAGTCCAGAGAATTGATGAATCACAGTTTATAAAACATGTCCCCCTACTGTTGAATTTTTAAATTATCTCTAAGTCTCCCATTATTAAAAAATATATTTAGTAATTACACAGCTCTGTGTATCCCCATCCCTGACGGTATTTTCAGACTCTCAGGAGGGTTTCTCAGAAAATGCTAGTATGGAATGGAAAAGTATAAATATTTTTAAAGCTCTTGAGGGCGCCTGGGGGGCTCAGTCAGTTAAGCATCTGCCTTCGGCTCAGGTCATGATCCCAGGGTCCTGGGATCCAGTCCCACATGGGGCTCCCTGCTCAGCGGAGAGTCTGCTTCTTCCTCTTCCTCTGTTGCTCCCCCTGCTTGTGTGCTCTCTCTCTGTGTCAAATAAATTAATTTGTAAAGATCTTAAAAAAAATAAAGCTCTTGATACTTATTGCCAAAACCCGTGCTGTTTACATAAGAGCTGCTGCTGACTTGGGAGGCAGCCCCTGCCCCTGGCTGCGGTCAGGGCGGGGGGGTCTGTGGGGGTGACAGTGGCACAGCCCGGGGAGGTGGAACATGGAGGGATGGGGGTAGAAGCCTGGAGGGGGGTGGGAGGAAGCCCAGCTGGACATCAAGACCTTGGCCGGAGGCCCTGGAAGGCCAGGTCCTTCAGCCTGAGACTATGCCCCGTGGAAGCGTCTGGACAGTCATCCCGAATACCTGTGCCTGCCAAGCCGAGGGGAGGTGCCCGTGTCTTGGAGATGCTCGGCCAGGATGCAGAAGTGACCGTGCGTGTGGACAGAGTCTTCCTGATGGTGGGCGTCTGGACAGTCATCCCGAATACCTCTCTGCCTGCCAAGCCGAGGGGAGGTGCCCGTGTCTTGGAGATGCTCGGCCAGGATGCGGAAGTGACCGTGCGTGTGGACAGAGTCTTCCTGATGGTGGCACCTGTCCTCCTCTCCCTGCCCCACCCCATGCGCCTCCGCCAGCTCCCCCTCCTCCTTTCCGTCGTCTTCAGCAACCCCTGCTGCCTCGGCGGCCTTTGGGCACTGACTCCCCGACTCCACCGGGGCTGCCCTGCCACGCCCACGAGCCTGCCTCTTGTCGGGGCGTCCCTTACCCCCCGTCATGGCCTCCATGTGTCTCCCCAGTTCCTGTGTCCGGGCCCTCGCCCCAGCGGGATGGCGTTTGGCCTCTGAGAGGCAGTTCGGGTGAGATGAGACCCCGTGTTGGGGGTCGGCGCGGAGGAGGAAGAGAAGAAAACGGTTCTCTCCCTCTGTCCCTGCCTCTCCCCATCCTTCCCCCTCTCTGTCTCTCTGTGTCTCCCCCGCATCTCTCTCTTTCCCTCCCCGCTCTCCCTGCTGGTTCCGTGCGAGGAGACTGTTCACAAGCCGGGAAGCCAGCCCTCAGCAGACACTTGTGGCACCTTGATCTTGAGCTTCCAGCCTCTGGAGCCTTGCCGGCACCTTGATCTTGAGCTTCCAGCCTCCGGAGCCGTGAGGCCGTGCGGGTCTGTGGCTCTTGTCGTGGAGCCGAGCAGACGGGGATGGCCTCCCTCCCCGGAGACCTGCCTTCTCTTGTCCTGACCTGCTGGAAGGCCCCTCGGGGTGGGGCTCCGCGCCGTGCCCCTCCTGTCTGGCAGCCCCAGAAGCCAGCCCAGAGCCCAGAAAATACCCGAAGGCTTGAGCGCGGAGTCCGTGGTTTATATTCATTTGTGCGTCTGCTGTGCTCTGCATGGTGCTCCCTGAGTCTTGGACTGACGGGGTGCACTTTGTCCCCGAGGATGAAGGCTTCCCTAACTCCGCCTGGCGTCCCCGGGGGCGGTTGGCAGATTCCACTCTCTCCACCTGGATGGGGCTCTGTGTGTGTGTGTGTGTGTGTGTGTGTGTCCGTCCTGGGGTTAAGTCACAAGCTCTCTGAGCTCTGGTTTTCCATCTGAAACAGAGCAGACATCCCTCATCTCATGCAGTTTCACGGGAACCCTGACAGGGAAGCACTGACCTTGACCTTGTTAATGCTGTTGAAATGCTCCTTATCTTTCCACCATGGGACTCGGTGGGCCTTCCTCGCTACTGTGTCGCTACTATGGACCCTTTTATTGGGGCGATAAGCTGGGGATGGGGGGAGTGTGAGGCACACAACACAATTTCTGTGCTTGAGAAAAACAACACAGATCATATTTACGTGTGTGCTCTTCACTCCTAACTCAAGGCAGGGAAATGCTGCAGGTGCGTCCTGCCTTGTCTGATGGGGGGCTTGTGTCAACCTGGGGAGGGCCTACTTCCACCGCCCCCTTCCGGAAGGGGAGCCTCATCTCTACAGACGCGGGACACAGTACATCGGGGTCCCAGACATTTGCTGAATATAGGCGTTCTGAGGAAGGGCGGATGAGCCTCACCCCGCTGGATCGTCCTAGAAAAAGCGGAATTTTCACAGGGTCTTGAAGCAAAGTGGGCTTTTAAAATTATAATCAGCCCTCCTGCTGATGGGAAATCTGCCTGCTGCTATCCCGAGAGAGCAGGAAGCTTCTTGAAAACTACGAAATGTAATCCCTACCCGGTCCTCACCCATGGACGTAAGTGGACCCTCAAAGCCGTTACTGCCATGACGTGGCCTTAGGATCGTGGTTGTGTGGTTTGGGTTAGAAGACTCACTCACTGTGTGATTTTGGGTTTTGTGTCTCAGTTGCTTTATCTGCAAAATGGGACTCATGCACATCCCCAGGCTCCCAGGAAATCTGTGAAAATACAAAGGTGGTCACGCCACTCCTTTTCTGAAACCACCACCTCGCTGGCTTCCCATTTTCCTGAGGATGAAAGCCGCGCTCCCTCGACGGTTCAGGGGTCCCCACGCCCTCCTCGCCCCTCCCCTGCGTGTGCTGTGCCACGCCGACTTCCTGCCGGTCACTGGAGCAGGTCTGGAAGGCGCTCCTGTGTGCCTCGCCCCACGGTGAGCAGCCGTCCCTCCAGCCTTGGCTAGTGGGGAGCCCTGCTACGTCCGGGAGGCGGGTGTCTGCAGCCGGGCCCCGACGGGGCCATCACTTCTACTGCAACGTCTCCTCAGTGTCTGCCCTCCCGCCTGCGCTCCCACTCCATCTCCACCTCAGCCCCTCGCCCCGAGCAGCGCCCAGCACGGGGCCCCTGCCCGGCGAGCGCGCGAGTGAGCACAGGTGACTTCTGGGGTTCTCTAGAACGTCCAGCCAGGTTCTGGGCACCTCTCGTTCAAGTCGGACCCCCGCCCCCGAGTTCTTTCCCTGTGCCTTGCTTGCTCCCTTCTTCAATCCTCCCTTCGACCTGATGTTTTACTTCAGGATCTCTCAAATTATTCTTCGCCAAGTCACCCCACTCCGGGCTCGCTCCCCCCAGGCCATGAGGTCCCACACACCTGGACGTCTGAACCACTGAGTGCACCACAGGGCAGAGGGTTGGGTCCTTCAAACCACAGGACAGGGGTTTTCAACACTGCTTTTCTCTGCGTTCCCGAGGGACAAGACTACTTCCCAGAAGGACCAGCACTTTCTGGCGGCAGCAGCCCACAGGGAGACGGAAAATAACAAGCCCCTGAAACGGACTTACCGGAATCCAGAAATTGTGCACAGACCTCTTCCTTGGAGAATGTCTGTGTTTTCTCAGAACAGTGTCTACATTCGAATAGATGTATATTTGGGAGCATCGAGAAGTGGCTAAGTCATTTGCCTCGGATACAGGACCCTGTACAACACGTCTTTCTTTGCAAGGGAGAAATATTCTTAGTAAAATGAAATAGTATTATTTGTAATTTTTATTCGTTGACCAGTAACTGAGTTGGGTTGCCTTTTCCTAGCAAGATGTAAAATCCGATGCATCAGAGATGTTCCTCAGTCTCTCATGAAGCCTTGACAACCTGGCGGCTTCCTCTGTCCACCCCCTGATGTCCCGTCCCTGCCCACCCAGCGTCCTAGCCAGGATCAGGGTCCCATCAGCGCTGTGACCCTGGGACCAGCCTCACTTTGACACAGACTCACAACGTGCTGGGGTCACCCTCTGTCACCCTGTGTCATTCCCCCACCCCACACTGGGAATTTCTCATTTTTTAAAGTCACTTTTACTATGCATTAGAGTTCATCAACTTCCACATACAATTTGATGAATCTTGACAAGTGTGTATGCGGGGTCACTACCACTGCAGTCGTCACACAGAACACCTTGATACTCCAGAAATGTCCATTATCATGCAGTCCGTTCCCTCCCCTGACCAGCAGGTCCTGGAAGCCACTCCTTTTCTTCTGGTCACCACAGTTGAAACATTATCTAGAATGTTTTAATGGTGCAATAATAGCTATAGTTGATCTCTTTTCTTTGCTGAGTAGTATTCCATTTCATGACTGTGTAACCTGTTCACCAGTTCACGAACGCTGGAATATTTGCAGGATTCCACCGTAATGAGTAAAGCTGGAGTGAGTATTGGAATGCAAATCTTTACTTGGTGATAAGTTTCCATTTCCCCTGGGTAATACCCAGGAGTGTGGTTGCTGGACCAGCAGCAAGTGCGTGTTCGACGTTATACAAAGTTGCCAGATGGTCCCCCCCACCCCCCGGAAGCTGTACGATTTTGTGATCTCACCAACAATGAGCAAGGGTTTCAATCACCCTGCACCCATGTCTCCTCCATTTGGTAGGTCGAGCAGAGCATGCAACAAATGTGCCTATTTTATGTAAGGTTTTGAGTTTGTCTTATAGACTGTTTGTAATAGTCCCTTATATCCTTTTAAAGAATGTAGGATATAGGAGTGTCTCAGTGGTGTGGTCAGTTAAGCATCTAACTCTTGGGTTCGGCTCAGTTCACGATCTCAGGGTCTTGAGATTGAGCCCCAAGTTGGGCTCTGTACTCAGCATGGAGTCTGCTTCTCCCTCTCTCTCTTTCTCTTTCTCATAAATAAACAACAAATAAATAAAATAAAATAAATCTTAAAAAAAAAGAATGTAGGATGTATAGTGAGAACTTCTTTATTCCTGAATAATTTGGCAGATCGTTTCTCCTTGCTTTTTTTCCTGAACAAAGTTTTTCCTGAGCAGAGTTCTACCAAATTTATTTCTCTGTTGTAAAAAGTAGATTTTATTTTCATTTATTTTTTCTCTATTGTTTTTCCTGTTTTTTAATTTTTGATATTCATTTTCATGATTATTATTTCTCTCTTTTTGCTTCTTTTGGATTTCTTTTGTCTTATTTTCTTAAAGTAGAATCAATGATTTGAGATCATTTCTACTTTTCTATTATAAGCATGTAATGCCATAAGTTAACTGTAAGTACTGTTTTATCTGTATTCTACACATTTTTCTGTAGTGTTTTCATTTTCATTCAGTTTAAAATATTTTCTACTCTAATCTGTGATTTCGTTTTTGACCTATAGATTATGTAGAAACATGTTCTTTAACTTTCCAATACTTGAGAATTTTCTAGGAGTCTGTTACTGGCATGTAGAGTACTTCTGTTCTCAGATAACACCATCTTTATGATTTTAATCTTCCTAAACAGGGGTCAGTAAACCTTTTCTGTAGAGGACAAGATGGTAAGAGTTTAGGCTTGTAGTTTTCAAGTCCACACATGATTATTCTGTGGTCACTGGGTGGGACGTTCCCTAAGTGTCCACGGGTCAGCATTGGGGTGGTGTCTTTGAAGCCTTCTCTACCCTTCCTGGTTGTTTTCTTTGGCTCCCTATTCTACCAATTCCTCGAGGGAATGCTAGAACCTCTGATTATAATTGTGGGCATATCTGTTTCTATCATTTTGTTGTTCTACCCATACTTGCATACTATATTTTAAATCCATTGGTAGGTTCATATGAGATGCCTACACATTTAGGATTTTTTTGAAGGTGAGTTAACCACTTTATCGTGAAATTTCCTTCTTCCCAGTAAATATTCCTTGTTCTGACATCTATTTTGTATGACATTATTATACTCATTCCAGCTCTCTTTTGATTGGTTTTCCTATGATATTTATTTGTAATATATTTGTGATATGTTTTTAATATAGTGCAATGTAAAGTGTGTTTCTTGTAGCTGGTGTCTAGTTAGTTTTACTTTTGAAATCCAAGCTGTTGATCTTTGGCTTTATTTTGCGGGTTTAGTTGTGCACAGATAATATCATCACTGGTGTGACTGGGTTTTAATGTACCATCTTGTGACTTCTTTTCTGTGTGTCCTATCTGCCCTTTCCCCTTTTCCTCCTTTAGCTGCCTTCTCTTTGATTACTTGAGAATTTTTATTGGATCCATTTTTATCCCTGCTACTGATTTATTAGCAATATATTTTTAATTCAGTGCTTTCTCTAGGGTTTACAACATATGGTTTTAACTTCTTGCAGTCTGCCTTCACATAATATGATACCACTTCACTCCTAGTCCAAGGCATTTATAACTGCATACTTCCCTTTCCCACCTCCATCTTCTGTGCTGCTGTTGTTAGACATTTTCCTTTAACATATGGTAGTTCTAAAACATCTCAAATTGTTTGAAATCCTCCCTCAGAAAGTGGAGTGTAAGCCACCTCCCTTGAGCACAGCCTGGACTTAGTGACTTTATTGTAGAGAAATTATTCTCATATATGTTTGTCTAGTCTTCTAGTGAATTTTACTGGGGAGGTGAGTTAGGTGCCCGATGCTCATCATGGCTGGAATCACAGGTATACTCACCGGAACTCTTCCTTGCTCACTTCACTTTCCTTGATTCAAGTGACCGGGTTGACCAGCTGTCACACTGCTCTGTCTCTTCAGCGGGAAGAGCCTCAGTTTGAACTTCGTGCTTCCTATTCTTCACCAGAGCCCATATTTATAGGAATATTACATGACTTGCTGTTTTATCCTGATTTTCTGTGTCAGTATCTGTCCCCAAATTAAAATCAATGGTCATCCTTCACCAGATATCTCCCACCTCACATTCCACCCCCTTGTCTTCTTCTGACTCTTTAATTCTGCTTTTTGATCAGTAGGCTATTTTTACAAACTCTTACCTTCAGAACTGTCCATTTTGATGTGATCCCAGTCTTGGCTGCCTTGTTACATAAACTTTCTCTATCTAACGCCATTCGTCACCAGGCACTTACAGAAATCGAATCCCAAGAGAATGTCAGAATTGATGAGACTAAATATTACAAATGACAGTCATTTGGTTTTGTAGCCAACAGAAGTAAGTGTTAAAGGTTATTAATTACACAGAAATGTTTCCAGAGGATGTTGATGTCATGGCAAACTACCCCCTGTGGTGGAGACTGTCGGGCTTGAGGAGGGTGATGAGGGAGAGAGAGTCACCGTGTTTCCCTCGAGTTTAGCTAAAGGTGCTGAGGAACAGACTAAACAAATTTTAGGGGTGTATTTAATTGTTTTTAAGTCTGCATCTGTATGGTTCTGAGAAAGTCCTTTTTTCTTCCTCTTTGATGTCGTTTGAGGATGATAACTCAGGAATTACCTAGGCTGTAGGGTCATTGTTGTAGTGAATCTCGAGGTTGCAGCTTGAAAAATATTTTGAAAAAAGAGAAACGTTTTCATACAGTAGAAGAAGGTAGTTATAAATACCAGCTTAAACAATGTGAGCAAAATACCTTCCCAGGAACAGCTAGATGGACTAGCATTGTATTGGACAACAGGACGGTAGGTAGCTAAGCCGACATCAGCAGACCATCACAGTCCAGTCTACCGCCTTGTGAACGTGGCACCAAACACAACTCTTGCAGCCAGAATTAGCCTCTAAAGAGAGAGGACCACACACCTGTACTTCCACCCAAGAAGATACAACTATCTTGTGTACAACCGAAACAAGCTCCCCTTCTCCAGAAAAGGACGCAGAGTCCTTGGGTAAAGTCCACTTTACTCCCTTGATATCCTGTAGCATATATACTGTGATATAAAGTTAATTACTATTAATACATCTTATGTTAAATGATAAGAAAATAATATAGAGAAGAAAACCAAGAAAGTATTTGGTGAAGACATTTACAAACATACTCCTAACAAAATAAGGACAAAATTATTGTAACTGTTACAGCCCTTGTATCTGCAACTGGTTACACGGGTCTAGCTGGTCCTTACAACTACTTCTTCCACTACCCATTCCATATTGCCTTTACCCTCAGCAAACACTTCAGCTGCTCATGGTTCTTTGCCTGGTGAAGTGTTCCGAACTGTCCGTATCCAGGCTATGAGCCGTTCCTGTGTACAGCTACACTGTTGTAGTTTTCCATTGACTCTAATCATAGGGCATGACTGTACTAAGTGAGGTATGAAGTGGTATCTGGTATTCCAGATGGCCTCTTCTTTTCTTCTGTTGTGGAGTATCTGCCACATTTCTCCTTCGTCATCAAGGTCACTGACCACAGGCAGTACAGTAAACTTCTTTTTTGCTCATTGATTCAGAGGGATGAGGAGCCCCAAGTGTCTGTGTGTCTGTCTTAACATTTAGTTCATTGGAATCATCTTTTCTTTTCCCCTTGAAGGGAGCCATTTTTATTTGGAACTAAGACCTCTAGATGAGCAGAACTGAAGGTCAAAGGATGGGAAGCAAAAATTTTGCTGGTGGATCACTGTGGTGGACTCTTGGAGCCACTCCTATTTTCAGGTCTTGATTCTAGGACACGTGAATCCTGACCATGGGAGAAACCGCACCATACGTTAGACAAAGATTCAGGGCACATGTGGTCTTTCGGAGAACCCTGCCCCCACCCTGAAATCCATTGCCATCTGGCTGGTGCTCTAATTGAGTTTTCAGAAGGCCATCCCACTGTTCAGGAGGGTGGGGAACGTGGTCAGACCAGTGGATGAGCATTGGACCATTACCACCCTTCATTTTCTGTGCAGTGAGTTCGTTGACCAGAAGAAATGCAGGGTGGAATACCATGGCAGTGGAGGAGGCATCCTGGAAGTCCGTAGATGGTAGTTTTGGCAGAAGCATTGCATGCAGGGAAGGCAGGTCTGTATCTAGAGTAAGTGTCTATTCTAATAAGAACAAAATGCTGCCTTCTTCAGGATGGAGAGGGTCCAGGGTGATCAGACCTCCGCCAGGTGGCTACTGGTCTACCGCCAGGGGGTGGTGCCGTGGTGGCGGCTCAGTGTTGGTCTCTGCTGCTGGCAGATGGGGCCTGGGGTGATTGTGATTGCAGGGTTTGATCACATCTATGAAATACTTTCACAAAAGCACCTAGTTTCATGTTTGAGTGAGTGCCTGAGGACAGTCACCTATAGAAAGTAATACATAAAAAGACCACCACAGTCTAAATCCAGATTTTTAAATATCACCTCATATCTACTAAATAAAGACTATTTTCCGTGTTTGGCCTCAAACTCCAGTTTTAAAAACCCGCCCCCCAGCCCCCACTAGTTTTCATTCAGGCATCCTGACAGAGGTCTGCGGCAAGGGTTTGAGATCTGCAAATACAGAATGGGGAAAGAAGGACCTTCCTGGTCAAGATAAACACTGTGCCCTTGTTTTAGCTTGTAGATAGAATAGTTTTAAAATTTTTGCATGGGCACATATGTGGGTGTATATTTTATTATTGGGAACAGGACAGAGCTGACCCTGCCAGCGCTTGGTGGTGGTCTTTAGATCTTTTGGACTATGCTCAAGAACCTTAGGATAACAGAAATGCAGGATGATGTGTGGGTCAGGCAGGATCCATTAAGCCTTGTAGCTTTGGAGCAATAAAGTGTGTGGTTGGCACAAGACAAGGGATGTAATACAGCAGAGACAGAATGAATGAAGGGCCCAATGCCCAGTCAACATTTCCTTCAAATTAAAATACCCAAATGCACTTGCTAGAGTGAACCAGCATGAGCTCATGGTTTTTAGGGCTTGTTTTCTGCCTTTTTTTTTTTACCCACTTCCACTTAATTGGCCCAAGGATGCTGTTACATTGAGGAAAGATTGAGGTTTTTGAAAACTTGTGGTTGTTTTTCAGGATCTATCCCCAAATCTACAACTTCTGCAAGTTTATTTCAAATCTTACTTCCTCTATGAAACTGTCCTTAATAACTCCGTGTCCTCCTCCTCTCAGTTGTTGGGTCAACAAGATAGGGTGTGTTATTTTCTTACCGCTGGTTTCGACATCTGGTCTGAAAGCAAACATGTGGTTTTGAACACATACTTTGCTCTTAATATTTGCTGAGAGGCTAATTGCCAGGAACAGGGGACGTGGGAGGTGGCTTTTGTTCTTTAGTGATAAATGACATCATGGAATTGGTGATCCATTATCTGATTTCCACCCACGTATTAATGAGGACCCTTTGAGAAGTCTGTTCTCAGTGATGCAGACATTGACTTCAGATCGGAACCACGGAAGTGAGTTGGAGATGTGGGTGTGCAATGTGTGTGTTCATCTGTGTTCCGGGAGTACCTTAGAGTAACTTCGCCATCTGCTAAGACTGGTCACAAGTTATCGGACATTACCCAAAAAATAGAGGGACTGAGCCATTCACTGCATGTATGACTGAGTACCAGGCTGGGGATGGTGTAAGGAAGCAGGTTTGGTTCTCCATAAAGAAATAAATGGGATCAATGACTACCCAAATCAGGCTGGTGGTTTCCTTTGGGGCATTGCCGTGGTGAAGCGGAGGAGGGAAAGGCAATTTGAGAAGAGTCTTTATTTCCTTAGCCGGGTGATGAGTTTGTGAGTATTTAATATATATTAATATGTTGCTCATATTGTTCATGTTCAATATTTTGTTAAATTCGGGAAAATGCAATGAAATCGCATTCTTTGTATTATCAACTGGATAGCTCTAGGGATACAGATATTCTTCTGACACGTTGTGTATATATACGTATGTGTGTATGTGTGTACGTATTTACATGGCTGAATTCCACTTCTAGGAAACTATAGGAGCCTGACCCTTTAGTAAAGCTGTGGACACCAGGTGATATAACATACTCTTCAAGACCCCAGTAATGGGGCACGGCCTGGGCTTGTCCAACAGCTCTCTGTCCCCAGATGGAAATGACTTTTGTGGCACCTGCGGTGGCAGGATCGTTATAACGGTGGGAGCGTTGGCAGGAGTGCCTCTCTTATAAAGAGAGCGCCTGGTCCCGGTGCGCAGCTCCTCCCGCCCGACGGACCGGCTCCCGGGGAAGCTGCCTCCAGGACTCGGTGAGCGTCCAGCTTGGGAGGCTCCGTGTGACAACGCTGGCATCAGTTCGGTGCTCTGGCATCGCAGCGCTCTCTGAAGAACCGAGGAGAAGGGGACGTGGCCTCTCCCATCGTTCAGGGGTCTCCCACCTTATACTTAACGTCAACTCCCCAATGTTTGGTCTTTATCGAGGGATTTTCTTTATAGTAAAAGAAGTAAGACCATGAGCGGATGCTCGCGGGATTCTGTGATCTTATGAAATGTGTGTCATCTAGAAGCTGTTGACCTCCTCGTAACAGATGGGCTCTTAAAAACTCAGGTGTGCTGCCAAGGGGATTTTACTTGGAAGCTCGGTGCTGTCCTTCAGAATGTCACATAAACCCGGAGACAGGGAGACAGGGAATCACACACAGTGATGTTCCTCTACGATCACGGAATATACTGGGCTAGGAGTCGCATGGTGCACTTAGAGGAGGGTCCTGAGTTACATCAGAAGACCCATTGGCAGTGAGTTTTTACTTCCTGCCCCACTACTAGGGACTTTGCTGAATTACAGATTTTAGAAACTCAGAGAGAAAGTGTTGATTTCTTTTATTTGGAGGCTGAGACTGATACATGGCAATTTGAGAACCCTCACATAGCTGGGCGAATGGAACACGAGGGAGATTTAATTCTAATTATGGAGGGAAGGGGGATGCCAGTAAGTAGTGGAGGCCGAGAGGAGTAGGGCCAAGGCTCACCCTTCTGGGAAGTGACCCTAGATCCCTATCAGCAATGGGAATGGCAGTGATGTTTGTAGAGTTTGAAGGGAGAGTGCTGGCACTTTCTCTTGCACTTTCCCCGGGGCACAGAATTTCTTATCCCTCGCTGCACAGTGGAGCGGAAATGAAGACCATGAAGACGTCTTACTTTCTTGCATGGGTCACAGAGAGGCACACGACTTCCCTGTCTGTGCATCTCAGCTACCTCCAACGCCGCTTGCACGAGCTAACGATTCCTTCAATCTGTAGTATCGTAACTCGCTGTAAGTTTCCTGAATTGACGGGCTGATCACACCGCGTAATATAATAAGACGCCTTGTTTGTACTTCGACAAAAAGAGCTCCAGACCCCACTCTCCTCCTGGCAAGTGGACTTGTTTTGACCAGAAATGACAGTGGGCAGCGTGCGAGGCTCACTCGAACATTTTCTAGGATCACGGCAGTCTAATGGCTTCACCCTTCACACTGCTTCTGGGGCACTCGTGGGGTACCGGGTGCTGTGCGAAGTGCTGGAGACTGGAACGTCAGCCCCCCCTCGCCGCTCGGCCTGTCAGGGCACATGTGGGCACTGCCCCCTGTGGATGTGCTTTCAAAAGCTGCGTGTGTTCCACGTGTTTGGAGGTATTTTGGTGCACCATGGATCTGTTTATCGTGGGTTGCAACTCTTCTTTCACGTCTCCGTGGAGAGTGGTGGGATGTGCATTCCTGACCCAGGGAAATGGTGGTCACACAGAATACAGGTTTTGGAATCAGGAAAACCCACGTTCAGAAGCAGCTCTTTGAAGAGCTCCAGCTCCCTCATCTGTAAATGTGGCGAATGCTGTTTACACCGTGAGATGGCTGGCGGGATTGATGGAGACCTCGTATTCAGATGCGTCGTGGAAGCACGCCGTCAATAATTCTTCATTGCCCATTCCAAGATTTTAATTTCTTTCGCTGAACCATGATAAATTTACCTAGACTGGAGAATTTTAAATAGTTAGGAAGTGTTTCTGTACACGAGGTGGAAGGGAAGAGTCTATCTTTCAAGGTTTAATAACTTATTTGGTGGTTCTTACATTCTTCCCGTTTCAGAGGGGAGGGCTATCAGTTAGCCGTCCGTCAAGCCCTTCAGGCCACGCCGCACCCAGGAACACACCTGTGTGAAGAACGCACCAGATAGGAGCACATTTGATGCCACACGGTTAAAACAATGGGGCGTTTGGCGAGGATGGTGCTGAGTCTCAGAGATAAAAGTCAAAATGCCATTACGTCATCACATTTTCCCAGAAAAGGGACTCAAATGCAAGATCGTGATGTTCCAAGGAGTGGAAGGAGATTGTCTTCCCTCTAGAGAATCACGCAGTCGGGGCAGGAGGGAGGTGGCGTGTCCCTGCTCTCTCTTATTAGGCCCTTGTATAAACTTGGACTCTTCCTGCTTCAAACTTGGCAGTGTGTGGCTGGGTCAGTAGATCAGTTGTGATCTGTGACCTTGGGTTCAACTCAGGGGCCAGAGAAGTAGTTGCACCCCTGGCTTCCGTATCAGAGCCAAGCTTTGTTCTCCACACGACTTTGCCATCAGTATAGCTACAGTCATATTTCCCATTTGGGTCGGTTGTTTGTGTTTCTATCTTAGCAGCCAGAGCTCTGGAGGGGAAAGGGGAGGGGGCCAGTCAATGGGAGGATTTGGGACCCAAATCCAGGGTTTCCTCCAGCATCCTGGAACATTAAAGCCGGAAGCAACTGAGAGTCACTACATCATACCGATGAGGAGAATTAAGATCAACTAGATGAATGAAATTACCCAAGGTCACACAGCATGCCGTGCAGGGGACATGAGTAGAGCTCAGGATGTCCCCCAGTTTAATGATCTTTCCCTAGATCCGGCTGCCCACGAGTCCAGAGCATATGCTCTTCTCTCTGGATTAAAAATGTGCAGATTTCCCAACACGCTGTCTTCTTTGCCAGTGTTAAGCATCCTGATTACTGTCCTTTGATCATGCTCCCATTTGCTAATGCTCCTTAATTTTGTGGCCTTACAGAGGGGCACTGCCTCAGATGCACTCTTACCTAATGGGAGGGACCCTCTTCAGTCTGGATGACATACTTCGACTGAGACCGTCTAAGAACAGATCAGATTTTGTGGTTGTTGGTGCACATTGAGAGAAATGTCAACCAGATCCCACGTATCTGCTTTATGTCCTTATAATTCTAGAGATGCTGTGCAGTTTTCAATTGATTCTTCAAGTGATAACTTCTTATCTTGATGTTAATAATAATGGTACAATAACAGAAACAATTATTCTATGAACAACTATGTTCTAGGCATTTTAAACATCATGTTTTATAGGTATTAACTCACTTAATCGTCTCAATAATCTTTTGATTGGCAATAATCTTTTGAGTTGGCCACCATTATTTGGCCTCATATACAGATGAGGACCAGGCCAGGCAAGGTGAATGTGTGTTCAAGGTCACACAACCCGGAAGGAACAATAGCAGGGTTCAGACGGAGGGAGTTTGGCTCTAGAAACCACAGCCCCTGGATGCTGCTTACTGAGGAGTCCCGGTATGTCTTGCTTTTTTTTGCCCCGAAGGGCTCGGAGCAATGGTGGATTCACCTACATTTTATAAATTAGGTAAGAATTGAACTACTAACCAAGAACCTTGCAATGACCCAATGTAGGCTTCAATGATTGGTCATACAGAATTGAGATTAGTGGATTCCAAGTCTGTTTTCTCAATGGGCTACATGGACAAGAAGTTAGAGCCCTTGGGCGCCTGGGTGGCTCAGTGGGTTAAAGCCTCTGCTTTCGGCTCAGGTCATGATCCCAGGGTCCTGGGATCGAGGCCCGCATCGGGCTCTCTGCTCAGCGGGGAGCCTGCTTCCTCCTCTCCCTGTCTCTCTGCCTGCCTCTCTGCCTACTTGTGATCTCTCTCTCTGTGTCAAATAAATAAATAAAAAATCTTAAAAAANAATCTTAAAAAAAAAAAAAAGAAGTTAGAGCCCTTGACCTCACTTGAAGACAGGCAGAAAGAGAGAACACAGGGTGGAGGGTGGTCAGAGCAGGGCATCTCCTTCCTTACCCCCTGGAAGGAGTCAGGGGAGAGAGCTCTGTGCCTGGGGCGGACAGTAGAACAGAAAGGAAGGATGTGTGAGGGAGCATTCTGTGCCCAAGCTTAGAATACAATGACATCACCTATTTCAAAAGTATGGTCCCAAAACTGTCAAGTGCTAGCCAATCGCACCGGCTCTCTTTCTTCCCTGGTGAGGCAGGAGGGAGGGGATGGAGAGAAGGCAGGGCGGTGGGAAGAGGGTGGAGTCCTCCCTTCTCCAAAACTCTCTGTGCTGCATGAGGACCAGAAATACAGCAGGGCTGAGCCCCCACAGCCTCCAGCAGAAACCAGGGGCGAAACTCGAAGACAGTGTGTTTCTCTCCCCTTTCCTAGGGAGCCTGGACCGTCTTCTAGACGTTTGGGGTCCTCCTAGGTCTGTGGAGGGTGCGTCAGGATTAGAGGTGCCTGTCGGGAGTCCGTACATAAGACTGGTGGAGACCAGTGCCGACCCAGAGTCCAGGAGCTTGTCGCCCACGCAGGGCTGCGCCAGGGCTGGGTTTTCGCTCCCTGTCAGCATGAAGCCCCCCCAAGGAGTCTGCAATCAAGGCCAATTTCCGGACTGAACATCATAAGCACTTTCACTCTCTCTTGTTCTGTGGTTATGGTCTCTGTGGAGCTGTGTAGTGAGTGGCTGTTTCCATTGTCATAAAACCATAATTTACAATCCATGTGGGGTCTCCACCAAATTAGGTATTCCGGTGATTCTTACTGGAATTGGTCACCCTTGAAATAATACGGAGAAATTAGCCGGTGCTTAGAAAGCATGTTTCCTATTTATGATTTGAAGAGCTTATTTGTCTTCCCCTAATTACCACCGGAACTCTCAGTTCTTGGACTCCAGGAAATATCTGGTTCACAGGGTTAAGTAACAATTTTTTTTAGGGCCTTTATTAGCTTTCCTTTTTCCTTCTTTTTATTTTTTAAATTTTGACAGGACATAAAATGAACCTGCTAATTAGTTTTCTCTTCCTGACTTGCTTTAATTTGTCTCCATTGAGACCAACCAGATGTGTCAGGCCCACATTGCTTCTAGAGACCTAATACTCAAAAAACCTTTAAGACAATATGTAGTCTGGGGGTGCCTGGGTGGCTCATTCAGTTAGGTAACTGACTCTTGATTTCAGCTCAGGTCATGATCTCAGGGTCATGAGATTGGGCCCCAAGTCAGGCTCTGCACTGAGCAGGGAGTCTGCTTAGGAGTCTCTCTCTTCCTCTCCATCTATCCCTCCCCACCACCCAAAAAAAAAAAAAAAAGAGACTATGCCGTTTAGGTGGAACTTTAGCCAACCAGCTGTGTGACCAGGTGGGCAGCCCCTCTCACCTCATGTGCCCAAGGACAAGATGGGGTATATTATCTCTAGATACCCTCCACTTACAGCTTCTAAGAACAGACTCTCCCAGACTTGCTTGGAACCCTTGTTCATAAAATGACCTAGATATTCCAAAGTAGAGCCAGGAAAAAAGACTAGTTTCTGTGTATTCCATTTTAGAAGCACCACCAGGTGGCTCTGATAAAGGAAATTTTGGAAATCCTGGTCCAGGAAGATGATTTTGGGCTAGGGTGATTCTTTTGACACGAGAGTTAAAGAATTGCTGCCCTAGAAGAAAGTGGTAATAACTACAGACCTCTAGATAAATCAGTCCTAGACCAAATCTACTGTATAAGATTTTGTACCTCTGTACACAACCTTTTTTCCACCTAGAAGCATAAAGTGTTACCTGTTTATACCTGGAAGGCCATGGTCCTTTAGTCCATCCTCAAGAATGTAAAGACTCTTTTCAAGGAAAAAAACCCTCACCATTTTCCTTTCCCCAAAGTAAAAGGGTCTGCCATCTCCAGTTGAGAAAATCCGAGCTAGCTTAATGATCCGTAAACCATCAGACCATCTAAAGTAGTTGATATAAGATGTAGATGCTGGGGTCTCATCAAATACCCACTGAATCATGATGTTCGTGGATGGGGTTTGGAAATCTGATTTTAACACAGAAGAATGAGATAATCCATCAAATTCAAGAACCACTGATCTCTTCCACTCTTGTTCAACAGATGAGTGAACTCAACAATAGAATCAAAGTGACTCACCAAATCAAATTTGTGGGAGGCCTTCAACTTGTCAGCTGAAGTCTGCTTTGTGCGAATCATGTACAAGTTCTCTTGTCTCTCAAAAAGTCTGCTGGGGTCGTCTCATCCCCCTGAGTAGGAGAAGAAATTTGGCGGTTAGAGAAATTGACTTAGCAGTGGCTCAGATCATTCATCAACACCGCCTCCTAGTGCTTCTCCCCGCGTGTCAGTAAGATTAGCTCTCAGCTGGTGGATTGTAATCTCCGACCACAAACAAAAGGCAGGGATTGGGGTGAGGAGTGTGGAGCAGGAAGAGTGGCTTAGTGGGTTGATAATGAAGGATTCAGGACAAGTCAACATGAAAATGCAGTGTGGGCAACTCATAAACCCCTTAAAACCTAGCTTTGTCATTATTTTCTTTTCCTACAATTAGAGTATTTGCTTCCAACATGATTCCAACAACTCTCATCTCCTGGTTTCCACACCCCGCCTCCCATATTGAATAGGGATGACCTGTAACCAAGAGGTATTGTGGAAGTGATGGGCCTGGATTTCCAAGGCTGGGTCATAGAAGGCATTGTGGCTTCTTTTTTGCTCTCTCTTGGATCACTGCTCTGGGGAAAATCAGCCACAGCTCTGCAAGGACACATAGAGTCGTCCTGTGGAGAGGTCCCTGTGGTGAGGAACTGGCCTCCCACCAGCAGTCACCACTGTCTTGACAGCGGTGGGGGGGGCACCATCTTGGAAGAGCCTTTCCACGATTCATCTGACAGGAGCTCTTGATGGTCCTTGTGCTGCAAACCTCTGCTGAACTTGGGGATAGTAAGTGCTTATTGCTCTAAGTCTGAGTTCTGGGGTAGTTTGTTAGGTGGTAATAGATAATTAACCCTTATCTATTGAATGCTTATCACGCAGATATAAGACGCTTGTCACATTTGCTAAGAGATCACTGTGACTCTTTGGTGTCGAAGAGCTGGCAGGTGAGGGGCACCAGAGACGTTGATGGGGGGCACAGGCTGAGAAGTCAAGGCGAGGGAGGCATGCTCCCAGCAGCGAGGAGACATCCCTTCCATGGCATTTCCCATTGTCTTTGATACGACCGCAAATAGTGCATGAAATCCCAGGTTAGAAGAGCGTGAGTGAGGGGCGCCTGGGTGGCTCAGGGGGTTAAAGCCTCTGCCTTCAGGTCAGGTCATGATCTCAGGGTCCTGGGATCGAGGCTCTCCGCTCAGCAGGGAGCCTGCTTCCTCCTNCATCGGGCTCCCTGCTCAGTGGGGAGCCTGCTTCCTCCTCTTTCTCTCTGCCTGCCTCTCTGCCTACTTGTGATCTCTCTCTGTGTCAAATAAATAAATAAAATCTTAAAAAAAAAAAAGAAGAGCGTGAGTGAGAGCAAGAGGGAGCATNTACTTGTGATCTCTCTCTGTGTCAAATAAATAAATAAAATCTTAAAAAAAAAAAAAGAAGAGCGTGAGTGAGAGCAAGAGGGAGCACGTCCCTCTCCCAGGGGAGAAAGTTTACATTCATTTTCTTCCTTTCTCTGGTATAAGCCACAAAGCTCCCCCTTTCCTGCATCCCGTGGGATCCCGCTATGCCTATGGGGTGTAGGGGGGACACTGCGCTAGCTGAACAGAATGGAAAAGCACATTTTTACCCCAGTGGCAGAGAGCCAAGACGTCAGGCAGGAAAGCACCTTGCTGACGAAGAACCGTGTGCTGATGGTCACTGCCCCGAGCCCGCTGCTTCCAACTAGTTACCCCAAAAAGTAACTGTACTATTAGCCAGGTCTTGGTGATTTTTTTTTAACTACAATAATAGTAATTACTGATTTTTTTTTAAAGATTTTATTTATTCATTTGACACAGAGAGAGAGATTACAAGTAGGCAGAGAGGCAGGCAGAGAGAGAGGAGAGAGGAGGAAGCAGGCTCCCCGCTGAGCAGAGAGCCCGATGTGGGCCTCGATCCCAGGACCCTGGGATCATGACCTGAGCCGAAGGCAGCGGCTTTAACCCACTGAGCCACCCAGGTGCCCTAATTACTGTTTTTTTAAATGATTTTTATTTACTACTGTTACTGCTGTAACAAGTTATCAGAGACTTGGTGGCTTAAACCAGCACAGATTTATTGCCTCACAGTCCTGCGGCCCAGAGTCCCACATGGGTGTCTGCAGCGCTGCTTCCTCCTGGGGGCCCCAGGGTGGGCTCGTTTTCCTTGCCCTTTCTGGCTTCTAGAGGCGCCCACACTCCTTGGCTCATGGCGCCTTCCTTCACCCTCACGGCTCCGGGATCGCCGCTCTTGGACCACAGCGGGGAACGATTCTCTGTTTGGAAGGACCCGGTGATCACACTGGGCCCACCGAGCTACTCTCCCATCTCCCATCTTAACTTAATCGCATGGATGGCTCAGAAGACAACATGGCCACAGGGTTCTGGGGTTCAAACCCGACACCTCTGGGGTAATTATTCTGCCCACCACAGGGATTTTTTCTTTTAACTGGAAAAATTTTAATGATAGAGTATTAATCAAGTGATCTCCTTTTGGGATCATCTCCTTCCTCCAAAGATAAATCCATGGTCTTATCTCAGGCTGTTTTCCACTCTCCTGCTGGGGAGGGGGCTGAGTGTCGTGACCAGCCCTCGGAAGTGGGTGGCAGTCCCTGCCACCCCCATCGATGGTGTCTGCTGTCCCCGGAAGCTCTGGTGCAGTTCCCCCCCCCAGAGTCACTCTTCCACGTCCCACGTAGTAGAGGGGAGGCGTGCTGAGATTGAACCCCACCTCCTACAGGCTGCTGCGCGGCCCTGCCTTGTTTAGCCTCAGACCTCTGCCCCTCACTTCTGAGCAGCTCCAGGGTTCTGTGGAAACTGACCTGCTTCTTGTCGACGGTCCACTTAGCATTCCTCTGTGTGGACGTTTGGGTTTCCTCCGCCTCCATCCTTTTGCCTGTTTTTCATTATCCACAATTTTCTTACTTCGTTATTTATCATCTTACGCTGTTTTCTCCTCTATACTATTTAATCTGTGGATTTTTTATTATGTTCTGTTAGCCGCTGTACAGTACATCATTAGTTTTTGATGTGGTGTTCAGTGATTCATCAGTTACGTACAACACTCAGTGCTCATCACAACACGTGTCCTCCTTAATACCCATCCCCCTGCGACCCCCTCCCCCTGAAACCCCCAGATTGTTTTCTGGGGTCCATAGTGTCCCACGGCTCATCTCCCTCTCTGATTTCTCCCCCTTCGGAATTCCCTCCCTTCCCCTGTAGTCCTCCGTGCTGTTGCTTATGTTCCACATATAAGTGAAACCATATGATAATTGTCTTTCTCTGTTTGACTTATTTCACTTAGTTTAATCCCCTCCAGTCCCATCCATGTTGATGCAAATGGTGGGTATTCATCCTTTCTGATGGCTGAGTCGTATTCCATTGTGTATATGGACCACATCTTCTTTATCCATTCGTCTGTTGAAGGGCATCTCGGTTCCTTCCACAGTTTGGCGATTGTGGAGATTGCTGCGATGAACATTGGCATACCTGTGCGGAAACCCCAATCACTAACGCGGCCTTGGAGGCCCTACATGGCTTGGCTTCCGTCATTTCTCACTTCCTCTCAGGTGACCCATCCCCTTGTTTGTTCCATCCCAGCGTCCCGGGTTTTGTTTTGGCCTCTTCCAAGGCCCCCTGTTCCTGGACCCTTCTCCGTGGCTGGTCAACTCCCCATCATCCTTCCTGCCCCTGCAGTGCCCTCACACCCTCTGAAAGGTCTGTCCTGACCACAGAGCCCAAGTCAGGCTCAGCTACCCTCACGCCTTATGAAGGAAGATGGGAGTCAGCTAAGGGGTATGGGGAAGACGTCAGTGTCTGCCTCCCCCACGGGTAATCCGTGTGGCAGAGGCCTCGGCCGATCTCCTCCCTGGTGTGTGCGTCCCCAGTCCCCGCCACAAGGTGTAGCACATAGCAGACAACCAGTGAGTTGTATGTTACGGACGTGCTTGGCAATTTCCTCACCTGGAAGAAGGTTGCTGTGAGGCTGTAATCGGGAGGCAGATCCGAAATCCTTTGAAGGATTACATGTGCAGTAGGATGTAAAGCAAGAGTCCTATTCCCAGATGCTCAGGATGGCACACAATGGAAAGCTTCCTTGCTCCTTGTCTTCTGTTCCTCGTCAGTGTCCCCTGTGGCTCCTCAGGAGGAAACAAAGGAGCAAAGGCAAAGAACAGAATGTGTCCCTTCACTTGTCCATCTCTCCAGAAGGCCCTGATGAGTGGGGCTTTCGTTCCCCGAGAGTGAGAACCCTGTGAACAGAATGTTGTTGCTCAGCCCAGAGCCAGAGCCAGACTTGGGAGGTTGGCCAAAGGCATGGAACAGCCATCTCCTTGCTGGAGTCCTGGCTTGAGGGAGAACACCGTCCTCCACTTCCTCCACGGTCTCAGGAGCCAACCAGCTCCCCCGCCATCTGCTATCAGAGCCCACCACAGACCGAATTAGAGGTTTCTCCTCAGAACGCTGCCTCCTCTCAGCCACTGCTGTCATTGGGATGTGGGGAAGCCCCTCTGACTGGAGAGGAAGGATTTGGCCTGAGTTCTAATTCACCCTACACAGAGCCAGGGGTGTGGATGGAGGAAGGGCAGGAGCCTCACAGAGGAGAAGTTGAGAGCTGACCGCCACACAGGGATGCTCAGCTAAGCATGGGAAGCTGTCCAGCCAATAAAACAGGACCTTGCTCACTTTCTTTCATAAAGTTTGGACAGGTGGTTTCTTCCAGGGAGTGTTAAGAAGTCCATGTAGTATGGGCTGATGCCATTAATTTACTGACTATCACCATTTTTTATTATTTTTATCAGTGGGGTTTTCCTGTCTTTTAAGCTTTTTATCCTGAAATAACTTTAGACTTACAGAAGAGTTCCAAAAACAGTACAGAGTTTCCATGTGCTCTTCGTCCAGCTGCCCCTGCCGTCAACATCTTAGATAATCATAGAGCAGTTCTCAAAACTACAAAATGAACCTTCGTAGGACATCATTGAGGGGACTACAGAACTGACCTGGATTTCACCTGGTTTTTCCACGAGTGTCCTTTGTTTGGTTTCCTTATGGTCTGTGACCGCTCCTTGGTCTTTCCTTGACTTCCATGCCGTTGGTGCTTTGGAAGAACACTAGTGAGGTGTTTCGTTTTCCTCTTGTTTCTCATGATCAGATCGAGACTGTGCCTGAGTAGGAAGGACACCACGGACCCGTCCTTCTCAAGGGCATCTTATCAGATGGCACAGCCTGTCAGTGTGTGTTTCTCGTGATGTCAGCCTTGGTCTCTTGGCCAAAGTGGCATCTGCCATGGTTCTCGGCTGTGAAGTTAATCTTTTATCCTAAATATTTTGTGGAAAATACCTTGGGATTCTCTAGATAGCCTGTTTCTGCTTAAACTTTCATGCACAAATTTTAGCATGTACCAGTGGATCTTGCCTGTACCAATGTTACTCCATTGTTCTACTGGTGACTTTAAGTTGGTTTCTTCCTTTCTATATCTATTAATTAGAATTCTGCTGTAAGGAGGAATTACCACTCCATTCGCCCCTTTGTTTATTCGGTTATTTATTTCTATCAGTGTGAACTCAACAGATGTTCATTTTATTCTTTGAGTTATGATCCAATCCTGTTGTTATTCATTTTACTTACTTATGTGTTCAAGTCGTTCTGACTTTGGCCTCTGTGAGCACATTCAGGCTGGCTTCTGTCCCATTTAGTCTGTGCTTTTTTTGTCCATTGCTTCATTTTCTAGCTCTGTGAGATGCTCCAGGCTCGTCTTGAGTTTTCTTTGTTTTGGTCCTGAAATCACGACTTCAACCAAAGAGACTTGGTTCTGTTTTTGTTGTGGGTGTTTTTTGTTTTTGTTTTTGTTTTTGTTTGAGAATAGTATTTAGAAGCCGAGTCATGGATGATAATTGTGCTCATTGACATTGGGCTGTCATTGCTGCTTCTATCTGCCCTCAGTGGATATAGCTGAGAGTATTTATATTCATATAGCACACGCATACACACACCTGTAGTCATGTCCCTATTTTTCAGTATGCGCAAACAATGAATCACGGAACACTACATCAAAAACTAATGATGTACTGTATGGTGACTAACATAACATAGTAAAAAAAAATAAAATTATAAGTTCACATTGATACCTTCAACTCCAATCCAGCACCAGAGAATTTTTCTAGCCTTCTCCCTTGTCCTTACTTGTCAGTTCTTTCTCTGACAGCGAGACCCTTAGTTCTCATTATCTACAATATATTTATTTGTTCAACCTCATACCCCAAAGCAGTTGCAGAATTCCTAACCTATGGGACTTTCCTTTTATTTTAAAATCTACAAAGATTCTTTTTCTCACTCTATTGTTTTCATCTTTCTGTCTCTGTCAAGGTTATTTTTAAATTATAATCTCTAAGCATTGATCATTTCCTTCTGCACCTCGTTTTATAATATTTGTTTCTGCTCCTTTGTCCTGCTTTTCTTTGTGCCTTGCTATATCTCACTCTTATCCTATTTGGCAGTGCTTCTCATAAAAGCTTTCACTTTGTCTCTGGGGTGTGTGTGGTTGTTCTTTGTTCCTTCTCATGAATAGTGCATCTTGGAAAGTCCTTTGTTGTGTTTTTCTGGTCATTCCTTTCTTTTCCCCCCAAAACTAGGTTCCTTGCTTTCTTATCCAGCCTCTCCCTGCATGTCCCCTCTTTTGCCTCAGAAGGAACTGTGATGCAAACACACAACTTCTCTCAAAACCCATGACCTCCTCCACTCCCAGACCGTGTAGGATTCTGGCCAGACGGCCAGGATCCAAGCCGATGACCTTGGGAGTGTTAGCAGTGAGTTGATATGGGAAGACACGTTTATAATTTCTCCTGCCTTCCAGTTTGTTTGGGTTATTTATTTAGAAGAAGGGGCTTTCAACAAACAAAAGTCATTCGAAGTCATTCGTGAGGAAATGATAAGCTCTTCAAGAATATTAAAGCGTGTTATGTTTCCTGTTTCACTGTAAGCTCCCAAGGGCAAGGCCCTGAACATGTCTGCGCCCCCACCCACCGCTATGCCCACATGATATTTGCACATTCCATAGCATGGTGGCCATGCCAATAAAACAGGATTAAAAGAAAGAGTATTAGGAAATACGATGAGAAAGTCCAAATTAATGACTTGTTAGTATTTAGAAAACAACCCGTAGTCACTAAATGCCAACACTGCAGTCCATTTTTTAACTGCAAGTCGAGATGGGAAAAACCCTGAGGTTCTTTCCAACTATGAGACTCTGAATCTTGCCACATTGACCTGTAGGGGATCCACGTTTAGTGAGCTCAGCACTGTCTTGTTCTGTATCCTCAGTGGGCGACGTGCTCTCTCCCTTACCATCTGGAAGCACCCCGTTCCCAGCTCTGAGAACTGAGGCACTCGTCTGGGCCACAACGTATCCTAAGGCAGAAAATTTTCACATTCAATTAATATTATCAGTTTGTCACTGATTTGCCCAGTGATTCCGTTTTGTTATTTATTGGGGGTTTTGTTTAGCTCATTCCGATCTTTGAGGGCTCATTTTCCCCGTCTGTGTTCCCATCCTCGGTGCTTACTGAGGAACCCCTCTGCTGGAGAACTGTGAAGCAGGCCCCGGGGCTCTGTCACGCGTCTGGGTCAGTAATGAGGGCGGAGGCAGACACAGAAGCTTCGGCGTTTGTGGACTACGGCTCATCTTTTCCCTCTTGTCCACGGTGGAGAAGGGGATCAGCTGTTGTCGCCCCGCTGCTCTCTGGGCGGGGGCCGCTCATCTCCGCCTTTCCCCTAGAGGCCTGCAAACTGTTTACTCTCCCGCCACCTCCGTGCCCTCCACACACCCTGGAGACAGGCTGCGGATCCCATCGAGGATTTCTGTCAGTGCACAGAAGTCTTGGGGTCGGCAGGCGGGCAGGGCAGTCACCCTCCAGGTCCCCCTGTCCAGAACCCGGGCAAAACAAGTGACCCTGAGGAGCTCAGCCGACCGAGGAGACATCTCCGCTGGCTATGCCAAGGTCATAGGCTTTATCACCTCGTTTCTCAGACCTTCGCTAATACGCTTTCTTACCCAGTTTCCCAGTCGCGGGCGGAGATCTATGGGGAGCTCAGTCCTCTTCTCAGCTTCATCGTGAGAAGCCTGCGTGAACTTGAGCAAATAGCCCCCCAGACTGGGCATCGGGCTCCTCGCTGTAAGTCGGGGCTTGGATGAGGTGACTGCTAGGACCCCTCCAATTTCAAGGCCCAGTTTTTCTGAACTGTGTAAATGGTTTCAGGGTCCAGCCCAGAGCTGAGCACAAAGGGCCACATAGCAAACTCCGGGGGATGGAGCAGGAGCTGCGGAGGGAAACGCAACCCAGTAACGGACCGACAGCACTTCTTGTCTCCAGGACCACAGGTCGTGCGGAAGTCAGGTCATCCGGGGACAAGAGACCCAACGAAGTAGGGACAGAGGAGGGATTATGGAAAGAAAGGATCACCCAAGAGGGAAGGTCCTAGTTTCCCGGGGAGAGAACTCTCGGATGCCCCGGCTCGGTGGAGACGCGTGCCCCCAAGAGGCGTCATGGGGCAGACTGCGACCCTGTCTAACCCCCTTTGTCTCTCGTGGGGAGACCCTTCTTCGGCACGTGCCTGATTGGGAAGACACGCAGGCTTCCTGGGAGATGCCTGGGCTCCTTTCTCTGCGCTGCTACGTGACCCCCTGGAGGAACGGCTTCTCGGTGAGGCCTGCAGGCGGCCAGGTCCAGGGTGCCCCTGCCTGATGCTGAGCGGGAAGGAGGGGAGAGTTTAACGTCGGCTCCTCCTTCCGGAAGGCAGGATGGAAATGAGATGGTGGAGTGCCTGCCCGTGGATTGGTGTTCGCTGTTTCCGTCCCCAGGAAGCAGGGAGGAGGCCCACTGCCAGGTCGCTCTGGGGGGCGGGACAGTGGTGACAGATGCCTCCAGCCTCCCCGCAGAGTGCCCGGGCGGGGGCGGGGAGCCCGCTCTGCACCTGCTGCCCCGCCGGGGGCTGGGGAGAGCCGCTGAACCTCCGGTGCCGGAGTCTCGGCGGCGGGGGCGGTCCTCGGGGGGAGGGCCAGGAAACACGGTAAGGGGCCGTAGATATGCTGACCGGTGGAGGAGTCACTTAGGTTTTACTGTTTCCGGGGAGGTCCAGGGTGCCCAGGCTGGCAGGGGTGTCAGGAGCCCCCTTGCAGGGTGGCATTCCCTGCCCCCCACCCTGTCCCCTCCTCTCCTGTGACTGGCCCAGGGCTGTGACACCGCGTCCCCATCACCCCTCAGATGCCGTGTCCATGGTGCTGGGAGGGGCATCTCTCTCTTGTCCCGCCGCTCCGACACCCCCCGTTCAAGTCCCCCCAGTTCTGCTCCAGTGTGAGCCCCTCTGAGCTCCTGGTCATTGCTGGTTTGCTCTTTGTCCCACTGCTTAAGCTTCCTGTGATGATCTCACGTGTGGATTTTGTTTGCATGTCTGTATTCTAAGCCTCTCGAGAGCAAGGCTGATGTCTTACGCTGCATGGACTCCCCTGGTACGGTGTGCGGAGCTAGAACACACTGGACGTTCAGGACACAACTGTCTTCGTGAGGCCACGCTTGCCCTTTGTCCAGCGTCCTAGAGGACATCCTGAGACGGTCTCGATTAATGGCTGAGTCGGCCTTAGAAGTCAGATGCCGCTTCGTTCTTTCAGAATATTTGGATTCTAGACAGCAAAGACCCTCTCAGACTCCAAATTCCCCACCACTAAAGCAGTGTCTGACAAACGGGGTTCTATGGCAGAAGTGAAACCCTTTTGCAGGGGGCAGGATAGCATAGAAGTGTGGAGGGTGGGCATTTACTAGCCGGTGTGGGGGAAAGAGAGATGGGATGTTTCTTCATCTGGAATCTGGGAGTCATACTAACTCAGAGGGTAGAGGTGGGGATTCACCCTTACTGCCCGCACCACGCCAGGTGTGTAGTAAATAGCCTGCAAACGTTAGCTGTTGATAATGACAATGTATTCGGGAATCTGCAGACTCGCCTCTCACCAACATCCCCTGCCTGGTGTAAATGTTACTTTTTCCAAAATGGTTCCAGTCTAGTTGGAAGTGTAATTGAGCTGTCTCCAGTTGCCAACCAAATGCCACAGTGATGATCAGGTAACCTAAACTGAAGTGGAAGGTACTATTGGACGTGGCCTGGACTTGTTGAGAAGATTCTGAGCAAGGATGGGTTCTGAAGAAATTCTGGCCATGTAGTCATAGAAACCAGGTTGTAAGGCTTTGCTCGGATTCTTGGGACAGACGTGTCCAAGGCAGACCGCTAGCCACAGCTCTCTGCCCGGAGCCATTCCCAGGGTTCTGGGCCCCCGCGCGGTGAGTGAGGAACTGGCCTAGGAGCCAAGGGTGTGGCCAAGTGACCAGGCTACCAGCACGGTGACACAGGGGGTCGTCCACACCCCAGTGCCACCAGCTTTGTGCCATTCTTCCCAAGAGTGTGGACCCCAGCCTGTCAGGGAGCATCAGGAAGCAGGGTGCTGCTCTGGCTTTTGAACTGGGTTGGTCAGCTCACCTGGGGTATGTCACGGGGCGCAGCAGGGTGTTTGAGAGTAGCCGGCAGGAGATATACAGGAAATACACATTTTCATTAAACATAATTTTAGACATCAACGCCCCCCCCGGCTTTCTCTCCCGCTGCAGACTCTGCCCGCTGGTCGCCACACTGTGTGCCCCTGGAAAATGCCCCTGGAGGGACCACAGGGAGCTTGATCCTTATCCTGACTTTCAGGGTGCTCCACGGCTTTCTCTTTCCTCGTGTCGAAAACCCAGTTTGTAGGGAGACTGAATTATTTACGTCCATGACGGAAGCCTCCTAAGTGCCATTGCGGTGGCTTTTGGGGAGATCACGGTGCACTTTGTGGCCGTGTTTCTGTATCCCTTTGCCTCTCCTCTCCCACCTGCTCTGGAACTCTCCTTTCGCTCAAGCGCCCTCAAGGGCTCACCGTCTGTTGTGTCCAGACGACCGTGGCACATGTTTGAAGCCTCGAGTTTCTGGAGTTCAGCGGGAGCGCCAACAACAACATAACCCCCGTGGGACGTGAGGCAGGACGTGCCTGGTGGCCGGTGAGAGGCAGGCGGGCTGGAGAGGGAGGGACAGCCGCTGGCTGGAGCTAGCGGACGAGCAAGACGTGCCCGGTCTCTGGGGGTGTCCCCGGGCAGGGGGCCAGCGCCGATCTCGGACCCCTGCCCCAGCCTCTCCTCGAGCAGCAGGTCCGGAAACCCCCGGGCGGAAGGCGCGTCCTGGAGGCCAGCTGACAGCAGTGGGCAGGGACCGCTGGTGTGGAGTTCGGAGTTCGGTTTTGCTTTGTAGATCGGAGAGTCTCACGGATTATTTTCAGGAGGGACAGTGCAATAATGAGGCCGCGTACACGTTGGACGGAGAGGGAGTGGGAGCAGTGAAGACATGGGAAGGATGTTGTGTACGATTAGGACCAGATCAGATAGGAAAAAAATCAGAGAAATGTCGCAACCAAAGTTTGGGTAGTGTGGTTCTTCCCTGAATATAGAGAGAACAGTGGCAATTTTCGTAACGAGGGGAGGGAGGCAGCGGGCTCAGAGGGCGGAGAGGAAACACGGCCAGAACCCCGGGAGACCAGCCGCTGGTTTGCTCTTTGTCCCACTGCGGGCTCTGTGACACCAGCGTCTCTGGGCCACCAAGTCCTCGTAGGTCACATGAGGAACAGGGACGTCAGGGCTCGCTTTTTACATTTGCTCGAGAACAAAGTAAGAACCGAGCAGAAAGGCAGAGATCGTTCAGATCATCCTCACTGTTGCTGTCCCCATGCAGCCAGGATCTGGTGACTCAGTAATTAAAAAGGTAGAGGTCGTTCAGATCATCCTCACCATCACGGTCCCCATGCAGCCGGGATCTGGTGACTCAGTAATTTTGCAAGCAGAGCCTGGCTTCGGTGGTCTGGGGGAGGGGCACTGCAGGAGCATCTGCGTGCTTCTGGAAGAGGCTCAAAAGACTGCTTTGCAGTCTGCAAGGCTGCAGGAAGGGAATTTCCTACTTCCAGGCAAAACAGTGAAAAAGAGCAATCTCTCTCGAGGAGCCTGTCTCCAAAAGACATGATTCTCAGCGAAATCCTCCCTGGGGCGTAGGCATCCATGTGTGGTGTGTGAGCAGTATCCTCGGTTGCCCTGCTGGAGGGAGAGATGTTTCCACCGGCCTCCATAAACATCCACGCCAGTTAAAATCACAGCTCTGCAAACCACAGCCGAGGGGACCGTTACCTTCCTGGACCCCATGGCTTTAAACTAGGCAGGCTGACTTGGGGGCTGGGGTCCTGAGACCCTCTTGCTGCCTCCTTGGCATGTACAACCCACGCCTTTCTCACTCAGATGCCAGCAGGAGGTGTGGGGCCGGGGATGGCGGGCAGGTGGGAGCCGGCGTCGTAGATCTGGGAGTCGGCCTTGAAATGCCAGGGGAGTAGAAAACCCATCATGTGTTCCACAGACATCAGATGATCAGAATTGTCATTGTGCTCATTCAGCACGAATTTGAGGAGGTGATGAGATCTCTGTACATCTTCATGTTACACAGCTCCCTCCATAGTGAGGTTTCCTATAAATTATCCTATGTGGCTTCTGGGCCACCTTCCATTGCCGGCCCTCTTATAATGCCCATTTTATGGATGGGAAAACGCAGGCATGGAGAAGGGAATCACTTCCAATAAAGCTGCGGAGCTCATAGATCGCTCCAAGGTCACACCACAGCTTACACTGACCCTAGAATTTCACTAATTTGGTCAGCTCTCTGACATCCTGGGAACAAAATCCTCTGCCCCACCGTGTCCAAATATGCTGGGCACATACTCTGCACTCAATAGTTATTTTTGGATTGATTCATCACAGATGAAGTGAGGGTGGAAGTGTGGCATCTGCAGCCCAGCGTGAGAAAGAAATTAGCTGGACCAGCTCCTCGAAGATGATGGAGGCCCTGAGTCTGATACTGAGAGAGGAGACGGAGGAATGGAAGGATCCAGAACTAAAGAAGTGAGAGACGGGGAGAAGTGGAAAAGAAAATAAGAAGGAAGGAAGGAAGGAAAAGAGAAAGAAAGAAATTGGGAAGAGGAGAGAAAAAAGAAAAGCAAAAAAGAAAAGAAAAGGGGAAAAAAGGAGTCAGAGAGCTAGGAAAGTAGAAAAGACAGAGGCAAACAGCAGAAGCGAGGTTTGGGCACTGGGACACGGTGTCGCCTAAATGTGCATCTAAAAAAGCCACGCTCGAAGCAACGGGAGTAAAGGGTGGTCCCCAGGGGCCGGCTGGGAGCATCGCAGAGAAGTTCAGTGGCACAAGGCTGTACCCCGTGGAAAAGTCCCAGAGATCTCAGGCACAGTGGAGTGAATCTAGACAGTATCGTACTAGAAGCATCAAACCTGCTCAGAGACGAGATCCACTTATTCCCAACACAAAAGAAAATGATACTTAGGTGACAGACTCGAGGCGCTCGCTGTCCCTATATGGCAACCATATTATATGTATAAACGTATCAGCAACCTGTTGTAAGCCGTACACTGTGTTATATGTCAAATAGGTTTCAATAAGAGAAAAAAAAGAAAACTTGGTTTCACATAATTGTCTTAAGACGGATAAGGGCTTTCTTATGTGTTCATGAGAAAGGCGGTTCAGAAATTAATGCCCGCACTGTCTGTCAAAGTCCCAGCTGTCCCCCTCAACAATCGCGCCCGGCACACAGGCTGTCTGCCCACTCGTGAACCTGTCTGGTGTGTCTTTGCCCCCAGACCCTCTGCGAAAGGAAGCCTCCTGTGACCTTTCCTTCTCACCCAGAGCCAGCTCAGCAGCCCGTGGGACTTTGACCCTAATTCTGTTCTCGTGCATGTCACACAGCCTCTCTCTCTATTGATAAACACCATTATATTAGTTTCAGGTGTACAGCATAATGACTTGATGTTGCATATATTGCAAAACGATCCCCACACTAAGCCTAGTTAAAGGAGAGGGATACTTGAGACAACGCTTTCCTGAGTTTGGAGTTGCCCTGGAGCTGACTGTTAAGAAGTTTCCTCTTGTTTTGGTCCCAGAACCTAGCTGCCCATCTCTCGCAGCTAGGCCTGGCCAAGCCACAGAGTCCTGTTGGATTGCAGGGGAGTGTAAGGCAGGTGCATCCCCTCCACACCCCGTCCTCCAGGCTCCCCCTTCCTCTGTCCTGATGCAAAGGAACAGCGAGTCTTCCCAGCTCTGAACTCACCATGCTCGCTCCCAGATGGAAGGAGCTTGGGTTTTCTTCTCGAGAAGGGAAGCCCCCTGCAGGTCCCGAATGCTGACATTGACTCTCATGTGGATGAGAGATAAATATAATACAGGCAACAGCTCAAACACAAAGATTTATTTCTTTCGCAACTAATGATGTTGAAAGAGAGCTCTTGGTTTCTCTGAAACAGTCTTTTCTATTAAAAAAAATCTACATTAAAAAGAAAAAGTGACACTTTCTGGGGCAGGCTAGCTTTTAGAAAGAGAAAATTTATTTTAATTTATTAACATTTATAAACATTTTATGACATTGATAACATTTTATATTTTTATACCCCCAAATTTTATAACATTTATAAACATTAATTTATTCTTTAACAAATATGTATTGAGTAGGTGATTATTTATTTTGGGGGGCTCCAAGCAAAGGAGATATCCTTCATGGGAAAAGAGACATATGCCTGTTTTCATGGAGCTTATAATGTAATGGGGAGGCAGGCTAAAAATAGTTGTAATTATATAATTAGCGTGACTTTACTATATTCAAGGGTATATACTATAGGACAGTATCACAGGCTGGTCTGCTTGGTCTCAAAACAGTCTCTTGGTCTCAAAAACATGCTTCTTTGACTTGACAGTTGAAGTAATTTGCACAGCCACTCTAACTTCATATCCGGCTGAGGCAGTAGCACGTGCAAAGGCCCTGGAAAAGAGCTTTGCTGGAACTGAAAGAAGACTGGTGTCACTAGAGCATAGCCAAGGGAAGGGGGGGCTTGGGTCCCAGATAAGGATTCTATGTGATACCCTGTTTGCGAACGTAAACCCTTGTAGGTTTTGAACAGGAAGTGATACACAAATCCTATAAGATGAGCACTTTGGCTGCTTCGGGTGCCTGAGAGGAGACTCTCTCTTCGGTTCAGGGGAAGGGCTGCAGCCACTGCGGATGGGGGCTGTCGTGAAGGTGGAGAGAAGCCGGCCGGGTCCAGATGCACCTGTGTGGGGGCCGAAGTGATGAGACCTGGTGATGGTGGGTGAGAAGGAGAGCGATGGTGTAAGACAAAGACGAGCCCCAGGTTTGGGCTCGAGCATCTGTTCGTAGAAGTTGATAGAGCCTGGAGGAGGAACAGGTGAGTAACCTCACCTGGTGGGAATTCAAGCCCAAGCAAATCACCTGCCTTAAATATACCCAAAACCTGGAATGTGATTTGCTGGCAATTGCCTTTTTAAGGTAAATGTGTTAGATCAAGTGATGAATACGTGGGATCTATTGAGAAGAAGAACTTTTTTTTTTTTAAAGATTTATTTATTTATTTTAGAGAGAGAGAGTATGCAGGGGAGGGGCAGAGAGAGGGAGAGAGAATCTCAAGAAGACTCCCTGCTGAGCACAGAGCCCAACGCGGGGCTCGATCTTATGACCCTGAGATCATGACCTGAGCTAAAACCAAGAGTCGGACCCTTAACCGACTGCGTCACGCAGGTGTCCCAAGAATGAGAAGAACTTTAGATGATGATGGGTCCATGCCTTTATATCCAAAAAATGTCCTAGAAAACAAAAATTCTGGGCTCTATTTGTTTTTTTCAAAGACAGTTTTGGTCTTTTGTAGAGCTCTTAGGGAATTTTCTTCGGTTGTGGTATTTTTTCAAATGAAACTCCAGCAGTTACTTTTACGCCGTCACTGAATAGAAACGTTCCCGTGGCTTCTCAGAATTCAGATTCTGGAAATGATAACATTGAAAAGCCCAAAATGTAATCAGTTGTTTCTCCAACACCGTGGTCCCTGCTTCTGAACTATCTCTCCGTTAGAAAACTTCTGTTGATACCTTGTATGCTTAGCAGATACAATTTACAGAAACAGTGTGGGGTGCTCTAATGTGGAAAAAAGAAATGCAAGGGAAACATAAAACAGCTTGTAAAACTTGCGAGTGTTCGAATGAATGCTGGGTCCTGCTGTCTGTTGCAAGGGACTACAATAAGAAAGAATTTCAGTCTTTGAAGAAAAATAGATTTATGATGAAAAACCTCTTATTTGCTTTAAGGCCATCTCAGTGAATAAATTTTGTACATTTTAAAGTTTCTTAAAGTGTAAAATACTGATTATTTTAATACAAAAACCATTATTATATTCAAAAACTGTAGGAGTTTAAAGTGGACTCCCAGTCGTTTTGCATAAGAATGAGGGCATTTAGTCTGCAATTTTAATTCCTGGTTGCAGCTGAGGTTAGCTTACGGGCTTTGGATGTTGGTAGTCAGAGGGTAGTCGGCAGAAGTAGGTTTGGGCAGAGGGGGATAAAGAGAATAAAATATGAGGGTTTTTTTTTTAAACAAGTGTGAATACCTCTCTTCTGGATGGTGAGCCCCGAGAGGGCAAGGTCACAGTCTCCATCCCTGCACCCGCTCAGAGGCCGGCACAGCATGTCAATGTGCTTGGGAAATAGTTATTCGATGTATGATGCAGAAGAGGCACCAACACATACTTTGCCTATTTTAATCCTAAAATTGGTCCCAAATGACAGAGACTCAGACAAGTAGATTCTTGTGCTGGCTCTTTCCATAGTTCCTCTAAACACTCTGGAACTTCAGAATGGCCCAGAAGAAACCCCAGCCAGAGGGGTGCCATGGTGTTCGTCAACTGGTCAGCCCAACAGAGGCTGCCGAAGTTGGCAGTGGGTGGAGGGAAGGAAGAAGCTTGACTTGCTCACTCACCCTCTTCTGCCTGTGTAATAAAGCATATGTCGAGTCAAGTCCTTTGCTTGGGTACTTTTCTTCTTTTTTTAGGTATTGAGTCATAATTGACACATAAGAAGCAGTATATATTTAATGAATACAACTCAGTGAGTTTGGGGATAAGTATTCACCTGTGAAACCGTCACCACCATCAAGGCCATAAACATGTCCCTGGGAAACTCCTACTAAAGTTTCCTCCTGCCGTTATTATTATTATTACTATTATTATCATTATTATTAGAATACTTTACACAAGATCTTATCTAATTTTATTTTATTTTTATTTTTTAAAAGATTTTATTTATTTATTTGACACAGAGCATGCGCACGCNAATTTTATTTTATTTTTATTTTTTAAAAGATTTTATTTATTTATTTGACACAGAGCATGCGCGCGCACNTTCCTCCTGCCGTTATTATTATTATTACTATTATTATCATTATTATTAGAATACTTTACACAAGATCTTATCTAATTTTATTTTATTTTTATTTTTTAAAAGATTTTATTTATTTATTTGACACAGAGCATGCGCACGCACGAGAGAGAGAGAGAGAGAGAGAGAGAGAGAGAGAGAGAGATCACAAGTAGGCAGAGAGGCAGGCAGAGAGAGAGGAGAGAGGAGGAAGTAGGCTCCCTACTCAGCAGAGAGCCCGATGTGGGCCTCGATCCCAGGACCCTGAGATCATGACCTGAGCCGAAGGCAGAGCCTTTAACCCACTGAGCCACCCAGGCACCTGATCTTAGCTAATTCTAAGTGTAGAATCCATTATCGTCAGCTACAGGATCTGTGCTGTCCCGTGGGCCTCCAGGACATGTTCATCTTGTGTAACTGCAACTTTGCTCCCTTTGACCAACACCTCCCCGTCCCTCCTGTCCCCGTCCCGCCTGTCCCCGTCCCTCCTGCCCCCGCCCCAGCCCCTGGAAGCCACCGTTCTCCTCTCTGTTTCTACAAGTTTGACTATTTTAGATTCCACATATAGGTGTGGTCATAGGGTATTTTTCTTTCTCTGTCATTTAATATAATGTTCTCTAGGCCTATCTATGTTGTCACCATTGGAAGGCATTCCTTTTTTTGAAGCCAGATAATATTCCATTATATGTATATATATGCCACATTTTCTTATTCATTCATCCATCATGGACACTTAGGTTGTTTCTGCATCTTGGCTGTCGTGAATAATGCTGCAGTGGTCACAGGCGTGCAAGTGCTCTTTGAGATCCTGATTTCAGTTCCTTTGGAAATACCCAGAAGTGGGATTCCTGAATCAGATGGCAGCTCCAGGGCTATTTGCTTAGAGCATTTCCTCTCATCTGACTTACACACAAGTAAGTGTCTCTGTTGAAACCAGTGGGAAATTTGTGGTGAGAGAAATTATACCAAAAGCTAATTTCTGATTTATTGAGGAGTGAGTTTCAGAGACACTTGATAAGCAAAAACATAAAGAATTTTCTACTTTCCCTGAGGAGCTTCTTAGATCTGGATAGAAGATAGATGATCAATGACCGATACAGCGTATTAGTTTCTCTCACAGAGAAAGAGGAATGGACTTTCCATCTGATTTGATGAGAGAATGGACTTAACAATTAATTGACTTGTAGAACCCTGTGGGAGTGGCAGGTGTGGGAGGGAACGTCAGGAGTTATGTTTTGAGACTTTCGGGTTTGAGATGCCAGTCAGATGCCAATGAGACGCCATCTTCCCAGGAGAAGATGCTTGTGCGGAACTCAGGGAGACAGCATATGTGTTTGGCTGACTCTGACTCTTCTATGGATAGAAGTTAAAGCCAGAATGGATGAGATGACCTAGCAGGTTTGCGTAAACGAAGGGTGGAGAGGTTCACGGAGTCCCGTGGTGGGGAAGTGAGTGCGGAGACAGGGAGGAGGGGTGGCCAGTGTGGTGGGAGGAGGGCTGAGGGCCTTGGTGTCAAGGGCTGAGTGGAGTATTCTGGTGAAATGACCATTAGATTTAATGACATGGAATTGACCTTGCTGAAGGTGGTTTTGGCGTTAGTGTGGAGATAACAGTCTAACTTGAGTAGTTTCAGAAGATGACGGTGGGACAAGATGTGAATTCAGGGATTACAGATCCTCTTTGCCTGAGTCTTGATATAAAGGGAAGTGGACAAGTGAAGAAGAAGCAAGAATCAGGTGACTTCAAGGGAGATTCTTGTCTTTTATTCCTGTTCTTAAAGATGGGAGGCTCTTTGTGTGATCATGGACGTCATCCATAGAAAGGGAAAGATGCAAGCGAGGTTGCAAAATTGCCACCATGATATCTTTTAGCAAACTGGAGGGGACTGAATTCAGGGCCCAGGTGGAGAAAGGAACTGTCCTTACACACGAGCAGACAGACAGACAGACAGCGGTCTTCGGGAAAGAGGGGATTGGCCCAGTGGCTCACGATGACAGGTAGCTAATGGCGAAGGCTTCAGAGAATGAGATTTATTTCACAAGGAAGGAGGGATGATGGTCTAGAAGCCACAGTGAGGATCTGGATGAACCTGCTTCACGTCCCTGCCTGGGGCTCGAGGTCTGAACGGACCGGTCATAGAGAACGACGCAGAATCTTGCACAGGTAGCCAGGATGTGGCGGGAGAACAGAGAAGGGATGTCCGTACAGGAGGTTGAGGTATAGAGGATTATGCGGTTGACCTCGAGCTCTAGAAGGCCAGTGGAAGGATCTGGCCTCTGTGGAGGCGTGAGGGCTCACAGACGCACCAGGCCCGATGGGGTGCATTTCTGGCTGACAGGGGACAACTTGGGACATCGGTGGCTGACCTCCCTACTGTGAAGGGTGTGGGGGGAGCATGTCACAGACTCGGGGTGAGGCTAGGCATACCTGGACCTGGGAGGAGAAGGTTTCTCCAGAAGCAAGTGGGGCGTGTGCGTCTCTGGTCGGGTCACCGTGCAGTGGTGTGCGGAGCCCTACGAAGTTCCCGGGTCGCTTTGCCGGATGGAGCTTCCTCGTGCGGTCGTGCCTGCTGGACATTCGACGTGAACGGTGCCCTCTACCAACGCGAGCTCTTTCTCGGAATCTGCGGCACCAGGAGCAGGTGGGGTTCGTTATGATTTCTCATGTGGCTGATGAGGACACTGAGCGACAGCTGCGTCAAGCGACATCCCAGGTTCACACCATCATCAATCTGATTCTGGCATCTTTGAGCACTCAGTCTTGATGCCGCCTCTCGGATGCCAAGATGCTTTTGTCCCCCCTGAGGCTACTGTCAACAGCCACCGCCAAACACTAAAATGCACTGGAAGAGAGTCCATGCATGTAAGAGAGAGAGATTTAAACACAAACGCTGTCTCTTTTTTACGAGCTTGCCCCCGTTTCCTGGTGGACTCTGCCAATCCCTTCTTACAGGAGAGCAAGGGGCAGGGGGGACCAGAGGGTCCGTGTGCACGGTTAAAGCTCGTTCAGTGGCGGGATTCCTTTTAGGGCCCTTGGGCTGGGACCTGGTCATTTGGTTGCGGGGACCCGGAAATACCAGTATTTGTGGGCCTTTTATGCTGGACTGTTTCTCTTGGAAAAATCCTCCTGCCTCCTGCCTGAAGGTCTGAATGTGGCCATGGGTTTCCAGAGACCCAATCCAGGGAAGTGGGCTGGGGAAATGTCTTTTTAGTGATTGGGTTTTCAATTAAAGCTCATTTTCAGCCCCTTACTAAAACCCTCCACTGCATCTGGAGCACCCAGACCCAAAGCCTCCAGCTCAGTAATCGCGTTAGAGATTTTATAGTGATTTAAATCCTCTGCAGTCCCTGCTGTGGTGACAGTTTCCACGCGGTGTGACCAGGTGTCACGCAGGCACACCCCGACAGCCCCGCCCAGCAGCCCGCGACCCTGACCCCACGCTTCCCCGGGGCCGTGGCGGGGAAACTCGGCAGCCCGGGCTCCCCCTCCTCCCCCTGCCCGTCGCTTCTGCGGTCCCTTGCGCCCCGCTCCTCGGGTCCCGTTCCTGAAGAAGCCCGTTGTCCCCTGGGCCTTTGCGGTGTGCACGTGGAGAGGTCCGCGTCTGGGAAGGGACACAGGGCCCCGGGCTTCTGAGTATTGCTCGTACGAGCCTCCGTCTCCCCTTTGCAGCCCCCACCGCGCCCCGATTCCCGGGCAGCCCGGAGCATTCGGAGCCTGAGGCCTTTTCACAGCTCAGTGGCGCGAGTCGCCTGGCTTCTTACCGCTTCCCGCTCGGCGGGAGACGGGGCTTCAGCGCTCCCCACCCTGACGTACTGTGTACCACCCGCGGTCTGCTCGGCCTCTTCTCGAAGTCCGGGGACGTCTCGCGTCTGGCATCATCCCCTCCGCGGTTCTCTTTGTCCTCGCAGGTCCCTCACCGAGCGGCGTGCCCCGGCCGTCCCTGGCGCGGGGCTGGCGCGGGGACCGTGGGGAGGTGGGACGCGCAGCCGGGACGTCGGCCTTGCCCTTGGTTCCTGAGGGGCCCAGGCCTGCGCTCCGGTTCTGTGCATGAACCGTGGATTCGGGACGAGACCACAGCGCGCCTCTGCGCTCGGCGCCCTGGTCTGGAAAGGAGCCGCGGGAACTCATCTCTGAGACCAGCCGCCCGCCGCCCCCAGCTCCGAAGTGCTGTTCCTTATCTGCGCCCCGCCTCGGGGCTTCGGCCACACTTGCCGGGGCCACTGGTGCTCAGGACCCAAGGCGGAGTTGGCCGGGTCTCCAGGCCCCTACCTGCCTCCGGGAGACGCCGTGTGGGGGGGAGTGTCATCTCCCCGGGGCCCGCGGGCCACTTGTCGCCACTCCACGAACGTCTCGCACACAGAGTGTGTCTCTCTCTAGAATGAATTAGACATTTTCTCCCCTTTGGCACCTTTGGGAAGCTTTGTGCAACACTGGCCTTCGGTTAGATGGAAATTACTGGGCTTTGTACTCACGTTTTCTTCTTTCTTTTAAGATTCCCTAAACTTCAGAAACAAGTTGGTTTTGGATAGAGGGGCCAAAAAAATAGATTCTAAACCCATGCCATGTATATACATGAACACACACGTGCAGGTACACACGCCAACGTGTAACTGTCCTTGTGTCTTAAGTCCCGCATCCTGCATGTCAGGGAAGCCTGTCTGTGTGCTGGGCTGTCGCTCGTCTCTACCTGATTGTTAAAAATCCATCCCGATTAATCCCGTTCCCCCTTTCCTTCCCCCGAACATGACCTGACAGCCACTGTGTGGCAGACTCTAGAAGTCATTTCTGAATCCTTCTCAAAAACCTGAGCTGTCACCGGCAGGGATGTATTTGGCTGTGTCAGACCTGAAATAGCATCCCGTCTATACCAGGAGCCTGGGTTTCTCCTGTTCAACCTTCAGCCTCAGCTCCGATGTCCCTCCCTCTGCAAAGATGCACTTGCTTGTCCCAGACAAGGGGAGACGGTCCCTCCTACATTTTCTCCTAGATTCCCTAGTCACTCTATTGCAATAAATACATGTTTCCATTAGAGTAAATATCACCTTGAATTATAATTCTATGAGAAACAGGATATTAACACGAGGTTCTTGTTCGTTTTGGCTGAGGCCCCACAGACCAGGAACACAGAAAGCATCCGCGTGTTTTAAAGAGAGGAGCTAGCTCACCCAGCAATTGCTTGAGGAGTGAACTTGAACTTGATCGATGTCAGCTAATTGTCGGTCTCCAGCTCTAAGAGACGGGGAGGTGGAAGCGGGTGAGGACGACGTCCCTTTGGGGAGGTTGTCAGAGTCACGGGCATTTCCCCTCCACTCTGCCCTGGGACCACCCTCGTGATGATGGGGATGGGTTTTTTATTTAAGAAAACTGCAAGGAGACTTCACGGGGCCATGGAAATGTGCCCGCTAGTCTGGATCTGGTATCTCCCAGGGGGGCGGCGGGGAGGCTCAAGGGCAGGATGGCTTGGCTGGAACTCCGTGACTGGAAGTCAGGCCTCCCATTCTTTGAACAGTCCCTGGATGAGAGATGCCCGGGGTCACAACGGGTCTGTTCGAAGGGGACCTCGCGGCGGGGGGCAGGACCCCCGGAGAGAGGCATCTGCAGGAGCTCAGGGATGGGGGCAGATCGTAAAGACCAACCTGAGGAGACGTATTGCTTGGCTGAAAATAGGGTGAGCTTGGAGCTCCTGGTGAGGAATCTCGAAAATGGCACAAAACACACATACACGGAGACAGAGACAGAGAGATGGATGAATTATCTGGTGGTTTATGTGGCCCAGGGTCACTAATGCCGAATCCCTGTTTCCACAGCATACGCCTCAGTGCCCTTTGGCCTCCCCTCCCCGGGTCACCCGAACCTTCTGGATTCAGGCCCAGCGCGCAAGGATGAGCGCTCTCCCGGGAGGTTCCCGTCGCCGAGACTCCGCACCGGTGGTGAGCGCCGGCGTGTCCAGGCTCACAGACGGGGTGGGGGGCGGATGCCAGCCTGTGCTACACGAGGCCACCGAATGGGTACCAGGGGGGGCTCCACAGGGCGGGGAGGCACGGAGTCCGAGGGCCGGTTCCGGCTCGAGTCGGGTCCCGCGGTGCTTAGTAGGCGAACGCCCAGAGGAAAGCCGCCAAGCTTTGGTCCACATGAGCGACTCGGGGAAGGGGCTGCAGTGGGCCGGCCTGCCGGAGCCCCCCACCCCCTCGAACTATCCCGGCTGCTTCAGAAGCAGAGGGAAAGGCCCCGGGTCGGGACAGGGAAAGAGCGTGAGACTTTTCTTCGTCCAGGCACACAGTTCTGGTTTGCGTTAATAAAACAGCGTGGCTGACGTGGTTCCAGACCGGTCATTTTCCACGGTCAAAGCTTCCTGGGCGTAGGCATCTCTTGGGGGAGCTTACTAACCATACAGATTCTCGGGTCTTCCACTCGTGTAATCGGACACTTTGGGGTGAGCCCTGGGAATAGACAGTCCCCAGAGCACTAGAGGCATGTGACCAAAGGGACGAATTTCCATTTTACTAAAAGCTGAACACCGGCTTTGTCTGTTCTGTGTTCTTCCTCCAAATTAAAGCTGAGTCTGCGGGTGAGCAATTCGACAGGGGCTGGGGCACTCAGGCTGCAATTAGATTTGCCTGCAGTGGTGTGACAGCGGCTTCTTTCGGCTTGCACGGAGGCGGGCGCGGGCTGATCCTGACGGCGGGCAGAAGGGTCTCTGAGTCACCCTCCCGTCTTACTCAGTGTTTGCCCACACGAAAGATTCCCTCCATCACTTGGTAATGATGCTATGAAATGGTGCTTCCTACTTGGAACTGCCTCCTGGGTAATTTACAGGACACAGAGGATCAGGGAAGTAATTCGGTTTTGTTTTGTTGGTGGTGGTGTCATCACTGCCCGGTGATTCAGAGGCAATTGTTTCCTCGTCATTCCTGATTTCTGAACATTGTGCCGCCCCATCACATCCACGTGCAGAAGCCAGGGAAGGTTTTTTGTGCTACAAAACGACTTATTTGAAAGCTTTTTCTTTGTGCACCCAGCAGTGATTAAAAATAGAAACCTTGAGCCCTGGAAAGAGCTGTGATGAGATCCTCCGGTAGTTTAGAAAAAACCCGTTCTCCTCTTCATTTTGGGGACAGGAGGCAGTATTTCCAACAAGTGGCACTTGAAAAAAAGCCTGTGATGGTGATTCTGTATCTTAGAGGTACAAATTATTCTTAGGACACTTACTGAAAGGATGACCTGATTGCCGAATTGGCACACAAAGATGCTAATGTGGTTTGCATTGCATTCTAAGCAATAGGTAGTTGCTAGATGACCTGTGGTGTGTGTTTTGCTTTCCCTCATAGGTCAATGCTCCTGTTTGCTACAGCCTTCAGAACAGAAGGGAGCAGCCCTGCCTGCTGGCAAGTTGAAATAATGCCTGTAGCTTCATGAGCATTGTGGGCCCCTCATCCATTCTTTCACTCACCGTAGACTTATAAGGCGCTCTGTGCCAGGTACTGGTCTAAGCACTGGTGATACTGCACGGAATAAAACCGCCCAAATGTTTGGGCTACTCCAGTGGTCTTGGCCCTAAGAGTCACTAAGAATGCTTGATAGGCATTAACTGTACCACGGAGACTCTGATTCAGTATGTCTGGACCAGACTTGTCCGATAGAAGTATAACATGAGCCACACATGAAATTTCAAATTTTCTAGCAGCCACATTTTAAAAAAAGTATAAATAAGTGAAATTAATTCTAATATCTTTTATTTAAACCCATATATTTAAATTATTTCATTTTGACCTGTAATCAATTTAGAAATAATAATGAGCCTTTTTGCATTTTTTTATTTTTATTTTTTTATTTTTTCAGTGATCCAAGATTTATTGTTTATGCACCACACCCAGTGCTCCATGCAATACGTGCCCTGCTTAATACCTACCACCAGGTTCACCCATCCCCCCTCCCCTCCATAACCCTCAGTTTGTTTCTCAGAGTCCACAGTCTCTTATGGTTCGTCTCCCCTTCTGATTTACCCCAATTCTTTTCCTTTCCTTCCCCTAGAGTCCTCCATGTTATTCCTGTCCCACAAGTAAGTGAAACCATATGGTAATTGACTTTCTCTGCTTGACTTATTTCACTCAGCATAATCTCCCCCAGAACCATCCATGTTGATACAAAAGTTGGGTATTCATCCTTTCTGAAGGATGAGTAATATTCCATTGTATATATGGACCACATCTTCTTTATCCATTCATCTGTCGAAGGGCATCTTGGCTCTTTCCACAGTTTGGCGATTGTGGACATTGCTGCTATGAACATTGGGGTACATATGGCCCTTTGTATGGAGTCTTCAATATCCAGTGTGCATTTTCACAGACAACACAATTCAACTGGGAGTAGCCACATTTCAAGTGTGTAATGGAACCTGTGGCCTGTGGCCTCCATATTGGATGGCACAGGTGCACACAGAGCCTTGTGATCTATAATTTAGCAAGTGGTCCAGGTGATGCTCATGAATGAGCAGGTGTGGCAAACACCAGACTAGATGACCTCTACGGAAGCTCCCCATTCTAATACTCGGTCAGAATATCGGGGGTGGGGGGGGCATGTCCATGTGTCTACCACTCAGTTGGCAATTAACATGTTATCCATATTTTCAGAACATCAATTCGCATCTCCTTTAGTCTTCCCTGTTTTGCCTCCCTCCCATCCTCTGTTTCTAAGCTGACAGCCAGGGCTGCTTCTTATGAAAGACATAATGGTGCTGAAGATGATCCAGAGAAGAACATTTTAACTGATCAAGAGAATAAGGAAGCTGTCTTATGAGGATAAACTAAAAAGAACAAAACTCTTCAAGCTAGAAGAAAAAGGCTGAAAAGTAAAGCCTATCAAAGTCTGTGAAGTCATGAAGTAAATGGAAATGCTGAACGTGAACGTCTCAAAATCCAAAAATAGAAGAACAAGAGGGCCTATTGGATAGTTTGAAATAGTTAGCTTTAGGACAAATAATGAGAAAAAAAGACTTCTTTAGGCAGTGGATATAGAAGTTAGAGAAATCACTCCCTACGGTATAGCAACAAATAAAATGAAACAGATTCAAGCAATGTTTTAGTTTGAGCCATAACTTTTTTTTTTTTTTAGAAAGGGAGAGAGAACATGGGGAGGAGCAGGGGTAGGGCAGAGGGAGAGAGAATCTTAAGCAGGCTCCACGGCCAGTATGGAGTGTGACCTGGGCTCAATCTCACAACCCCGAGATCATGACCTGAGAGGAAATCAAGAATCGAGCGCTTAATCGACTGAGCCACCCAGGCGCCCCCGCGGAGCCATAACCTTTTATGGTTAAGACCACAGTTAGGTTCAGTTTTAGAAAGCACACTTCCCATCGGTCCACGCACCCACCCACCCATACGTCTATTCATTCAACTTTGGAAAATCCTGTTCCATGAAACAGGTTTTGTTAGAGGTTTTCATACATAGACCTTCATTTAATATATACACCCAGCACAGAGAGGGCCCTATTATATCTATTTTACAGATGAAGAGCAGGCTCAGAGACGTTGAGTGACTTGCCCAAGGACCAGACTGTGGGGTCGAATGTCCACAAGGCTGACCCAGAACATTCTTACGAGCAAACTGAGAAGGTGCTCCTCTCTCGGGAGATCTCTCGCCAAGGCTGCCTTCAGCACATCTCGTGAGGCCAAAGCCAGCATTCCTGGTGATCGACCACGTCCAGGGGTGTGGAAATTTCCTGGCACCGGCTGTTGCTTTGCTAATATGTAGCTGCAGACACGTGCAGTCAGTTGGCTTTGTTGAGTTTTCTTGGACAATAGAGCGTGACAGCCTTCAGGAGATACTAGTCACCACCGTGTGTGAGAATCCCAATAGTACCCAGTGTGAGCGCGAGAGGAAACGTTAAGGTAATCTTCCTTGTTCGCAATAACGGCCCAACTGCTATGTGGTAGTGACCTTGGCCCAGAGCTGGGATTAGTGACACCCTGGCCCCCAGTCCAAAGCTCTTCTCCGGTTGGCAGGCTTTGAGCCTGATGTCCTCGCCCTGCTTATTCAAAGCAGCTCAGAATCTGACATTTGATGGAGACACACGAAATATGTCACATTGGACTGAAAAATCGTTAGGACGCGTAACAGGCAAAAATGATTCACAGCTTGTAACTGAAGATTTAATGTTGGCAAAAAAGTACCCTGGGTGACCTCAGAGGGAAAGGGTGTATTTCCTGCAGGCGCTTTGCTCTGTCCTCCTGATATGCAGGCCTTGGTGCCTGCTGTTTTCTCCACTGCGGCCGCCCCCCTGCTTGTCTCTCTCCCTTGGGGCCATGTCCTGAGATACCTAATGTATGTTAGTTAGAGTAGAGCAGGCTCTGCTCCAGGAGCAAATAAACCCTAGTTGCTCAAAGCTTTGATGTAGAAAGACCCCATTTCCCACTCACAACACTGTTGGATGTGGGTGGAGTTGATCTCCTGCATGGCTGTCCTTCCACCTCTCACTGACCTGGCTTCTCTTAGTGGCTGTGGCACCGGGGTCCAGGCTGCTTCCAGACCTCAGCTATCCCATCTTAGAGTCCTTTCCTTTAGGTGGTTGATGTCTTTATTATACGAGACCACCCCATTTCCTGCATTCCTTCAACCTCTGCCTCCCCCTCCTCATTTTCCCTCGTCGTGCTTTTTTCATCGTAGGCCATCAATACAGGATGGATACTGAGACGCTATGCTTAATTGAAGGCAACGGGTCAAAGGCTACTTTGAAACACATGGGCAGGAAAGAGAGTTATGGCTTAGCAGGTGCATGAGTGAGAAAGACCAGGGTTGTCGTCTGCCGTAAATGCGTGAATCTTTGGCCAACAGTGTTGTTCGAATCACATGAGCTAATTTGGTCTCTGGCTGCCTTATGGCTCCAGGACATAGAAGGTGACCGTTCTACCCCTCTTGGAGTAGTGTGTTCAGGTTTGGGGATTATGAATGAAGAGATTCAAATGAATGATTAAGTGAAGTACATGGAACCTTCAGAAGAACCATGAAAAACATGGCACCTGTTTTCAACTATTTGTGAGTCCATATTGTAGGCCTGGGGTTGGCAGAAGTTCCTTTGTTGACCCAAGGAGCAAGGCGTAATTCACAGAGAGGTCTCTTTGGATTCCAGATGCCGAACAAAGTTTAGGTTCGCAGGAAGATTCCAAGAAGGAGCTGGAACGTGAGATGTCGGCGACAGTGCGTTCAGGGAGAATGATCTTGGAGTTCAAGAAACAGCAAAATGTTTGAGTCCCGTTGGGGCTGGAGGGGCTGTAGGAACTGACGGCAGAGAAGAGGGTTCCACGATTTGTCTCCTGGGCCACAGATGTCATTCTGAGGGGCAGTGGGGGCAAACATTGAGCCGTGGAGGGACGAGGCCTGTGTGACAGGACGTTTGTGGGAAACAGAACCGAGGGGCAGGTGTGGGGCCCGTGAGAGCAGCTGGGAGGCCGGCCCCCATGTGTATGAGGCGAGGCTGATGGGGCAGTGAGCAGGCGAGGGCGGTCGGACTCGGGAGGCACTTTGAAGACCAAGCCAGGAGAACTTGCCCCTGGATGGGATGTGGGTTTGAGGGGAAACATGATTCCTATGTTTATTTGGGGTCTGAGTGACATGGTGAGTGATGGAGTCGCCCTCCCTCTGAGCAGACCTGGATTCTAATGATTTGTTAGTCACAGAATCTGGCCGCTACCCAGTCATCGAGAGGAGTGAATCTCAACATGACTCCCTCACCACGGTTGTAAGCAGGGCGACAAATGCTTTTAGCTCCTAATGACCTTCATAAAGTGTCCTGAGGAGATCACACTCATTAGCGCTGGCGGGCAGTTGACTCGGGAGGAGGAGCGTGACTCTGGGCCGGCTGGCTCGGGCTCGTCGCCTGTGCAGGCCGTCGGTAGTGAGGGGGCGAAGCTGACCGTGAACGAGGCAGGGATGGGAAGGGCATTCGTTCCAAGTGGAGGAGGCGCACTCACCGGCCTCCTGTTCTCATCTAGGAAATGCCTTACCCTCTATCATATTATCCACTCACTCCGCAGTGTTTCCAGGGTGGTCAGGTGAGCCGGGGAACGTTCTAGGTGCGACCTCCGCTCCATAAGAAGGGCTTAGGCTGTGCAGCGTGAGGCCTGGCGAGGGGATTCCGTGACTCGAATCTCAGCAAACCACAACCGTGAGGCAGACAGCGAGAATCTGCCTCGATGGCAGATGAAAGAATATAAAAGTGGTCACTGTGATCTGGAAAAGAGTAAGGAGCAATCACAGAATGAATTTCACGAACAGCGTTCCAGTTGTTAAAGGTTAGAGGAAAGGAAAGCCTTGTGAGGCCTCGGGTCTTAGGGGACAGTGTGTGGCCAAGCGATAGAGTCTCAGCCCCTAGAAGGTGAGTCAGACACCAGGCTAACGGAGTCTGGCGCTCAGGAGCCAGCTCTCCAGGTCAAGGGCAGAAGACTGCTCTGGGGTGTGTTCTCAGAGTGGAGAACGCGGCCCCGCTGACTTACCTCCCTGCTCTGCGGTCCAGGACCCCGTGCGATTTCCCTCTCCAAGGACAGGATTAGACCCGGAGTCTCAGACTGGCGGCTAAATGCTTTCAGCTGCAAAGATTAATCACTCGGAGTGGCGGGGGGCCAAGTCCAGCCACAGAGAAAGCTCACTGGCACTAGAGGATACCCCTGGGAATTAATGGGAACAGGGCGGGCGCCTGGGTGGCTCAGTGGGTTAAAGCCTCTGCCTTCGGCTCAGGTCATGATCTCAGGGTCCTGGGATCAAGGCCCACATTGGGCTCCCTGCTCACCGGAGAGCCCACTTCCTCCTCTCTCTCTGCCTGCCTCTCTGCCTACTTGTGATGTGATCTCTCTCTCTCTATGTCAAATAAATAAATAAAATCTTAAAAAAAATAATGGGAACAGGGCACTACCCTAAAGAACATCGTTTATAAGGGTAGGGCTTTCCCCCTCACTTAGCAACGACTGTCGTGGAAAACTCAGTTACTAGTCGGTGTGGCCTTTGCGGTGGTGTCAGTGGGTGTCCCACCTGGAAGGTACACAGACCAAGGTCCATGGTGTGATCAGACGGCAGAGCCCTTGTGGTAAAGTCACAGTAAGGAGGCCATGCAGGGAAATAGGACAAGAGGAGGAACCAGAGAGAAGCAGCAGCCGGCTTGGTCCAGGAGCCGGGGAGCTGTGGGTGCGCCTTGAGTCTTGGGGAAACTCTTGCTACAGGAACAACCTGACCGCTTCCATTTAGTGATGAGTCAGAACCACCTATCATTCTGTCTGTGGATGTGGGTTCAACCGCTGCTAGGCTCCCAGGGAGGGTCCCAAGGACAGACGCCAGACAGAAGCCCTATCACTTCTAAGATCCAAGCTCGGGGGTCATGTGCGGTCTCTTCTGACCCGTCCTACTCATTAGAAGCAGGTCACTGAAATGACTTGTCTTCACAGATCAAGGGTCCTCCTTTTTATGGGAGGAATGTCAAAAATTTGCAGACACGATTTAAAAGCATCGTCATCCAGGCTCTTGCTCAGCTTATTTTCATTCCTTCCACCTTCTCACCCCCTTGTGCGATGCCCCGAATCTCATCTGCTGTGGGATCAGACTCACAGTCTCTCCGTCTTGGTCGGTGCAGGTGAGCTCCCGGGGTTCCCCTCACCAAGTCCTGCGCCCTCGGGTCCCACCTTCCAAAATCTGAGGGAGAGAAACAAGGTAGCTGCCTTTCCACCCTACAAAGTGCGCATGCATGGAGCGCAGTCATCTCTTTATCCCCCGCGGTGCTGGGCGCGATGCGTGTTAAAGGCAGTGGAGCCACCATCTTGCTGTTCTTCTAGTGCTTCAGAGCAACAAAGCCGCGCGTGCGTCCCTTCTCTTCCCAGGTAACGGACTTCCTTGCTGTTACTAGCTTCCTGCCACCGAGGCTCAGGGACCTCACTGTGATCAGTGGTGGAACCCGAGAAAATAGCCAGCAGCTGAGCTCTCTGCACGTGGCAGCAACAGTCGACACCAGCTCAGGAGGGGGTGCTTTTGAGCCTCGTGGGAGGGCACTAAAACCTCTCAAGTTCTCTAAGCATGTCACACGTCCACGGTGCTCCTGGGACCCTGCCCAGCCAAGGCGGCCCGCCTCTGGGACTGCAGGCCAGCTACAAGATCAAAGAGGCAGCCTGTCCATTGTGGGTCCCCAGATACTCTGTGGGCCACTTTCGCAGTCAAAGCCATCTGCTCTGGGCCAGAAACAGAGACCCAGGTGAGCGCCGGTGGTTTTGACCAGAACCTCACTGTGCTTGCTTCCTTCCTGGCCCAGGAATAAAGGGGAGTCTCCTTCCTGCCCCCCCGGCTTCTGTCCCTGCCCCCGTCCTCGCCTACATCCATGCACCGTTCCACAAGAAGGACTTCTCCAGAAAAATGGGTGCAAATAGTAGAAGCTCATTTAATCCTTCCAACAAGCCGATGAGTGTCTTATCCTCAGGTTAGACATCGCAGCCAAGGAAGCTCATGTCAGGCTAAGGGCCTGGTGCCAAGGAAGGGCCGAGCCAGGGTTCAGTGAGTTCCAGAACGTACCACCGTTCACCACCCTGCTGTGGAAATCAGTGTGTTTTGAGTATAGAAGCTAAATGATCAGCAATACTTATACATAAACCGCTTTCTAATACAGGACGAGCCATAAACCAGATCCTACCTACAGCCCAGGAATTTTATGTAGACCAATAAGAAAGCATTGACTATTGGTCCATCAGTTCACAGTCCGCCGTGACTGGCGACTGTGTGTTGGGTGCCTTTCAGAGCCAGGCATTACACGAAGCATTTTATATAGTTTCTCAGAATTTGTGTACCTCTGCCATGTCGTTATCACAAAATGACAGTTACAGCATTGAGGATTCAAGTAACTTACCTCAATGTGCATAGCTGGGTTGTGACCGGACTGAGTGCATACACTTTCTTACTTTCCATGCAGACTTCCTGGCATCCACTTGGCCAGGCTCTGCCCGTCCCGCCCCCTGGAGAGCACCCCCCCCCCATGTAGTCATCAGGTTGCTAAAGCTAATGTCTGTGGCTGGTGGGTTTTTGCTGGAGCGAGCTGCCTCTCAGTCCTTCCTAGAAGCCTATGGCCAGGAGGCCGGGGTCGGGGGGCCGTGGAAATTCTCACAGTATCACAGCCTCCATGACTGAGGCTCTGCCCACCCTCACTCCTGCCTCTCCTCTCTTTTTGCCAAGGTCAAGGGCATCCGCGGGGAACAGGAGGGAGCTCTCTCTTCTGAACGTGTCCTGGGCACCCGGGGCTGTCCGCCGGTCACTCCTGTTGCTTTTGCTCCTCACACATGGCCCGAGTCAGAGGCAGAGACATTGTTCACTGCGCTGGTTCCTGTAGGTCATGTCACTTAGACCCGGCTGCCCCCACGGGCGTGACGGGGAGACCCGGGTCCGCACTGCCCAGGGCCCTTGACAGGCCACCAACAAACGTCACTCGGCTAGCAGACGCAGGGGGCGAGAGGCAGGTCCGGTGTCCCGGGCTGCATAAGGGGCCTTGGGAGGCCTGGCCTGAGTCTGGCATCCCCCCGAGCGGCTGTCAGGAGGGACCACTCACGAGGAGCACGGCGTGATCCGCTGCAGCGGACGCCCGCCTCGGCTTCCGGGGAGACGAAGGCTAGCTTTGCTTCAGTCGCAAGGGTCTGCATTTTCTCCGCTGTGCGTGGGGGCGAGGATGCCCGTCTCCCCTCCTTCCCGAGTATCGTCGGCATCAAACCAGGCCACGGGCTTCGGCTTCTGGAACTCCCCAGCCCTGCTCCTGGTTGCTCTGCCGCCCCTCCGCTTCCTTTCTTTGCTTGGTCTTCCCGTCCGTCCGTCCATCTGTCCGTGCAGCCGCGTCTGTGCCCGGCCCCGCGCGCCAGCGGGGAGCTCGTGCCAGCGCCCGCCTGGACAGATGGGGAACGGCGGGAGGCCGGGGCTGCACGCACCGCGTCTCTTACCCCTTGATTAACGTTGGCCGTGCGGCTTTGTGGTTAGTTGTTTATACGCTAATAATTTTTATGTATTCCTAGTGTATTGACCCTTCTTATGATGAACTGACCCTCTTTACTCTAGCAATATTTCTCGTCTTTGAGTCTATTTTCTGTGGTATTGTCACTCCAGCTCCTTCACAATTACTGTTTGCAGAGAAGATCTTTTTTCATCCTTCGATGCCCAAGCTACTTGCATCCTTGAATCTAAAGTGTTTTGCTTGTTGGCAACATATCATTGGATTTTGGTTTTTCCTTTCATCAAGTTTGAGATTCTGCGTCTTTTGATCAAAGTGTATAGAATATTCATGTTGTCAAAAGTTCATAGATAACTCAAGTGAAACCAATCAATTAGTAATCGGTAGGAGTTTGTTGTGCACACACCAAAAAGACAGTCTGGAAAGCAGGGGCACTCAACTGCCGCATGGGCGGAGGTGCAGGGGTGCGCTGCCTGGTGCTCGCACGGCGAGAAGGCAGTGGCCGTGCACTCTCCGTGGTGACTGGTCATAATATCAGAATTCTCTTAAATGCTGGGGCATGGGTTAGCGATGACCTATCAGCCTTGGGAACTACTGCAAGTTTTGCTTATGATTTTCAGCGGCAGAAGCAAGAAATGGCCCAGGTCAAGTTAGTCTTGCAAAATAAGCTGAATGAAGCTTTGCGTGTATGACTAAGTTGGTTTCTGTCTGCTCAGGGAATTTTCAAGGTTGGTGTCCATCCGTTCTTTATTTCAACCACAGCTACTGTGATTATCGACATGGTTGGTTTTGCATCTCATCTTGCTGTTTGTCATTGCAGTTCTCACCTACTTGTATTCCTCTGCCCTTTCTTTACTGCCTTTTTGTGTCCGATTTTTTATGCTGTGAGTTTTCTTCCTCTGTTCACGTTTAGGTGTATTTTAAGCAACTTTAGTGAAGTAAAATTAGCATACAATACACTGCTGATGTTTAAAGTTTTGTAACTGGATAAATTTCAAGCTGTGTACACCCATGGGCATCATGGTGCCAGCCCAGCCCTGTTGCCTCACCCACTCTACCTGTGCCCCACCTGTCCCTGCCCTGTCGCCCCGCCCACCCACCTGCTCCGCCCCACCTGTTCCCCTCCCCG